>JAFBMS010000116.1:125000-167097 GCA_019788955.1 Albula glossodonta | reverse complement strand
CCCCCCCCCCCCCCCCCCCCCCTCCCCCCCCCCCCCCTTCCCTCCCTCTCCCTCCCTCTGCAGGAGTCTATCCCTCACATGGCAGAGGCCTATGGCTTCAGTTATGAGCTGGTTCAGTATAAATGGCCACGCTGGCTCCATCAGCAGACAGAGAAGCAGCGGATCATCTGGGGCTATAAGATCCTCTTCCTGGACGTGCTGTTCCCCCTTGCCGTCGACAAGATCATTTTCGTGGACGCAGACCAGGTGACCCCGAGTGGGGAAGGGTCAGAGTCGTTTTATCGGACTTTCAACTCACTGCTTTCACTCATCGTCAGAAACTTTCCGTACGGCTAATTTGTCACCTGGCCGCAGTCGCTGTTCCCATTACGGAGGCCGTGTTGGATTTAGTCCATTTATTTTAGTGCATTTTTGTAACCAAAACTCATTCAAACTGTTCATCGATCAAGTCCTAAACTGTGCTGCAGTTTTGTAAAGTGAATGTAACATAAATTCATAACTTACTAATTCATTATAATTATTATGTATTTGGTGTAAAGTGTGCGCTTGGAGCCTTGGCAATGTGTACTTGGAATTTTAAGTCAGAATGTATGACAGAAATATTGATACATCTTTAAAAACACAATTAGAATTTAAAATCACTGGTTGGAGCTGCATTTGAAGGGTTTTGCGGTGACGGTCAAGGTGTTAAAAAGTTAAAATTCAGAGACAAATATCGATTTAAGAAATACTGATACATCTTTTAAAATGCAATTAAATTTAAAATCACAGGCTGGATTTGCGTTCTTTCCCTATAATAATCAAGGTATTTTTCTTTTTCTAAAAGCACAGTCCTGATGTGTATCTGAGCCAGGCTTTTTCTTCTTCTCAGATTGTAAGGGCAGATCTGACTGAGCTCAGGGACCTGGACTTGGAGGGCGCCCCCTATGGGTACACCCCGTTCTGCGACAGCCGGAAAGAGATGGACGGCTACCGCTTC
Organism: Albula glossodonta; assembly: GCA_019788955.1. Taxonomy (NCBI): domain Eukaryota; kingdom Metazoa; phylum Chordata; class Actinopteri; order Albuliformes; family Albulidae; genus Albula; species Albula glossodonta. The sequence goes on along the minus strand of JAFBMS010000116.1, from coordinate 166,118 downwards.
TGGAAGTCTGGGTACTGGGCTTCCCACCTGGGCAACAGGAAGTACCATATCAGGTAAGGACCACTCTGCCTTTAATGTTTACAGTATTTCTTTAAACACTTTTAGCTCTTTTTGCATCCAGAACAGCTGCTTTATGCTATGTTCTCAGCTCTGATTTTTAAAAAATATCTACTTCTGTGAAGTTCTGCATTACCATTCTTGGTGTCTGTCTTGAGTAAACTCAGGAAGTAAGTTTTTCTGGAGTGGGCACTGAAAATATCTGCATTGTCTCCTATCATTAAAATGTCTGCAGTGTAACAGCCCTTATTCTGCATAGCCCTGGTCACTGCAGTCCTACATCAAATCCCTATCTTTGAATGGTATTCCTCCACCAAGCATTAAGTCCCACTCCTGTGCATGCTTCCAATGTGTTTACCAGCCCAGTGACAGTGCACTGTGCGTAAACATAGTGGCGTTTTAGCTGTCAGGAGCACCTGCATCATAGAGGATGGCGAGAAGTGTGACACCTGTCCGCCGTGTGAGCTTAGCGCTTCGGCGGAATTCGCCGCGTACCTTTGCAACCGCCGCACGTCACGTGGACTCCGATCACATGTGGCCTCCCCACCCCACCCCCACTGTGAGACACGTCAGCCAATCACCAGGCCTGGAGCCCAGATCGGCAAGAGCAAGGCCTGCTGGGAAATCTGGATCGTTTTATTGGATTCCTGCCCAATTTGCACAGCCACACACTGAGCGCACAAGCTCAATAACTGGGAGGAAAAAAACATTTAGACTCTCTGGTTCTTCACAGATCGTTATGATCACTATTCATGATGTGCGCCATGGAGATCTGAACTGCTCTGAGCTGCGAATTTGGTTAACATGAATACAGTTTTGGAGAGGTTTTCTTTCTCAGGGAGATTTAGATTGCTAGAGTATTACCTGAAGCAGTACAGGTTTAGTACCTTGCTCAAGCACACAGTAGCAGTGCCTCACCTGGGAATCAGACCTGCAGCATTATCCACGTGGCTTTGTGTTTGTGTGTGTGTGAGCAGACATTTGCCCCAGCTAACCAGTCCTTTTATTTTTCCAATTTACTCAATTTACACAATTAATAGGGTGTGGCCTTTTTTGTCCAACAGTAGAAGATTGCATGTGTCTTTTACCGGAAGCATTCCTGATCAGCGGAGGCTTCCACAGAATGGTGTTTTGATAAAACACCATTTAGTGGAAACATAAAACATAAAACATAAAATCCCGATGAACATCAGTGTAATTTCCCATTTTGGAAAATATGGGAATTTTTGGGGGGGAAAACAATGAACCTTAATCCCAGTTAATTGGCTAACTGGACCCAGTTCAGCAATGCTGATTAGCTGGAGTACAGGAAGCAGGCTGCAGCGGCTGAGGGGTAACTTCTGCCCATGGGCTGTGCTCTGTCCCCACACAGCGCTCTGTACGTGGTGGATTTGAAAAAATTCCGGAAGATTGCCGCGGGCGACCGACTGCGTGGACAGTACCAGGCCCTGAGCCAGGACCCAAACAGCCTGTCCAACCTGGACCAGGTGAGGCCTCTACTCCTGGTGACCCCCTCACTCTCATTTACCCCCCCCCCCTTCCTGCCATTTTCTCTAGTCCTCTTTCTCTTCTATTCTCATCTTTTTTCCCCCCTTCTCTCACTCCTCCCATTTGGCTATCTCTCACTCCCATCCCCTCCCTCGGTCTCTCTTCACCCTCTCTCCAGTACTTCTCCCTCCCTCCCTCCCTCCCTCCCTCCCTCACTCCCACCTCCTTGTATTTCCCCCTTCCTCATCCCTCCTCCTTGCTTCTGTTTCTGGTCAGTATTGAATGGTGTGAAGAGGCTAAAGTAGTTCAGGACTGGGTTGTGTGTCTCTGGCATTCTGCAGAAAAACAGCACCGAATGGGCGTGGCAGCCTTGAGGCTTTTGGGTAAAATGGAAATGGTGATCTCTTCACTGATTAACATTCTGTTCTTCCCTCCCCCTATAACGCAGGACCTCCCCAACAACATGATCCACCAGGTGGCGATAAAGAGTCTTCCTCAGGAGTGGCTTTGGTGCGAGACCTGGTGTGACGACACGTCAAAGCCCAAGGCCAAGACCATCGACCTGGTCAGTAACAGCACGCCAACCGTATACTGACTTGGTCAGCATCGATACCCACAATCAAGTGTCTGTATTACGTTGATCTGGTCAGTACCAGTACATGTGGTCTGTCAAAGTATACATTGACACCAGGACAGCCGGTCCAGTCAACTGAAGCTCATTTTGGTATCACCAATGCTCTCAAGTCAGTCATGTTCATACAGTGACCTTGGTCAGGTCCACCTTGAACAAGAGAAGACAGTCTGGCTTTTTCCTAGATAAGTAAAGCATAAACAAAATAAGTGCTAACACACCTTGGCTCAACCTGGCTGGGGAAACATCAGGGTTAAGCTGTTTAAAATCATCTGCCTTAGCGCTCTCTAGTGGCCACTAGTGACCGGGCCAGGCGCTTGCAAGGTTCATGAACGGATACATGTTGACTTTGTGTTCATCCATTGGCATAAGCAACATGTAATTGGTGGCATATCTGCAAAGAAGTGAGGGTCAGTCATTATGTGAGTAAGAGGAGTCACATGACTCTGGCTGTGGGAGGCAGTCCCCCAGTGTGCTTCATGATTTTAGCACAGGTGGAGAAACAGGAAGGGGTAAAAAAAAAAAAAAAAGACCCTGTAGAAGCAGCATGATCCGCACAGCTCTTATTTACAGTGAATCATGGGCTGTCAGGGGTCCGTGGGCTCTGTAGGGCGTAGCCGTTCCCAGGAGACAGAGACGGAGATGGGTGTTCGGCGTGCATGCCTGCCCATGCTCGGTGATTTGCGAAGGGATAAAATCGATGGCTCTCCTGCTCTAGGTGCCGCATCTCAAGCTGCCTCACGGGAGGTAGCATATGATTATTTGTCATCATAACTGCTGGGATGCGATGGTGATTCCCACAGCTTTGCATTTTTCAGTACGTCTCCCTCTCGGTTTGTACAGGCGGGATATACTTGCAGAAGCAGTTCAGATTAATGCTGGGTGCTCCTGACCCTATCATGGGAGTCCAACTCCACAACATTTTGAGCTCACAGGCCCTGTTTCCTTAGCAGAAAATGTTCCATGCTTAGGTCAATCCACACTCTGTTCCTTGTTTATTGTGGCAATGTACATCTTTGTAGAATTCTGTTTTGCCCCTCCGGAACTGGTCCTCCAACTTGGAATTTTAATGCATCTTCCGCATCCCACTCATCTGTAGATGCTGACCTCCTAGTGGCATTGTGATGTCATCACTGTCACCTGTGATGTCACTGTTGCCAGGTGACCAGACTCCCAGTAAGCAGGCCTCGGCAGTCAGTGTGGCAGTGACCACTGGTCTGGTGGCCATTTTGGAGTGAGGACTTTTAACACATTACAGTGTACTGAGCCCATGGGAGGGATGCCATCTCATTGGCTGGCACCGCCAAGAATAGAAACCTTATTTGCACTCCCCTCTCCCTACTTCCTGCAAAGTGCACTGCGGGAGATTCATGAGGGACTTCATTGAGCTGGGAGGCCTGGCTTGTCTTATTCATGGCCAGATAGTGTGAAGCAGGGTGTCATGTTAAACACTGAGTTACAGTGAGACAGCTCACCCTAGTGGAAGTTACGCCTCTTTTGTTTTAGTGGAGCAGCTTGTGGGGGAAAAAAAAAAATTGTAATCATAATCAAAAACAAGTTTAACAGCGCTTAACATCTGTCTGCAGTAACACTTAAATACCATGCATGCTGACATCAGACAAAGACAATCATTCTGGTCTCCTTACGAAGTCAGATCATTTTGTAAGGCGCTGCTTACATTGTCAGACTAGCAGTGGGAATAAATTGGTTGTTATTGCTGTGGGTGGATTCAATCTCCTCATTACGGCCTTACCCAGCGTCAGCTCAGACACAGACAAACGCTTCATTTCCTGCCCCACAAATTCATCGCGTCTCTCGGTGGCAGAGTTATGTTCTGCACCGCTGCCTAGCAGCCTGAGTATTTGTGTATACAAATATTTTGTTTGCTCATCCAGATACATTCTGGGCTCAATGTTAAAGTAGATGGAGAAGCAGATAGTATATGGGGTATATGAAATGTGCTTTATTGCCACATTATGGTAGCATTGTGCCCAAACACATTGATCTTAACTTTATGATTGTGTGAGATGGCTATAGAGGGTGAGTAGCTGGTCAGAGGTGTGAGATGGTTATAGAGGGTGTTGAATTGAATTATGAGTAGCACAGATACAAAAGTTTACACACGTCAACATGAAACATGGCAATGTGTTAAAACAGTGACATTTAAATGAATCACAGAGATATGAGTAGTTTATGAGTAGATTGTTCGTGGTGAGTAGCTCATGAGTGGATTATTAGCATTGAGTCGGTTATGAGTAGATTGTTAGCAGTGAATAGGTGGTGAGGTCCTGTTTCCTTAGAAGAAACACACTCTGTTCCTTGTTTATTGTGGCAATGTACATCTTTGTAGAATTCTGTTTTGCCCCTCCGGAACTGGTCCTCCAACTTGGAATTTTAATGCATCTTCCGCATCCCACTCATCTGTAGATGCTGACCTCCCAGTGGCATTGTGATGTCATCACTGTCACCCATGAGGTCACTGTTGCCAGGTGACCAGACTCCCAGTAAACCTCTGACCAGCTACTCATGAGTAGATTGTTCGCAGTGAATAGGTGGTGAGTAGGTCATGAGTAGATCATTAGCAGTGAGTCGGTTATGAGTAGATGGTTAGCGGTGAGTGGGTGGTGAGTAGATTATTAGTGGCGAGTAAGTTATGAGTAGGTTATTAGCAGTGAGTAGGTTATGAGCAGATTGAGCAGGCTCTAACAGGTGCATCTCCTGGCTTTTGGCATGCAGTGTAACAACCCCAGGACCAAGGAGCCCAAGCTGACAGCGGCCATGAGGATTGTTCCGGAGTGGGCGGAGTACGACAGCGCCATCAAACAGCTGCTGAAGAACGTCAAGGAACAGGGGTCCACGGGGGTCAAAGTTCAGCCCTCACCATTGCCAAAGAAAGAAGGTTTGTAGGGGCTTTACTTGGCCGGTCTTCACGCTTACACCAACATTTCAGCCAATACAAACCGTGCATCTCTGTTTCTGTTTTTGTGCCAGACACATTAGAAGATAGCTTGAATCATCAGCTGTGCGCCGCTGGGTTAATATTCTCTCACTCTGTGTATTCAAAACAGAGTGAAGCGCACGCTCAAGGTGCTGCCGTTCATCACTTAGCTGGGAAGTTCAAATCCAAAACACCATTTCTGCTTTTAGCCGAAGGTCCATGTTAACTAGAGGAAATGGATAAATAAGGAGAGCGTGTTGCCACATGAGAGTCAGCCATGTTCTGAGTTTCTGGGGGCTGGGTGGGTGGGTGTGTCTGATTTATGTCATTCTGCTAACTTAGCGAACCATGGGAACACAGGTCCTGCTCACTGGGATCCCCCAGAAGATGGATCATCCAGCTTGGAAACATGTCCATATGCATTAGTGCATCTCTATCGCAAAACTTCTGTCTGTACTTCCTGTGTTTTGTGCAGTAGCTGATGTGTTGGGTTTGCTACTGAAGTGGTTAATTCCGTTTTGTTTTTTCTGCTTTGACAGGCCTGCAGCGCGATGAACTTTAGTGACCATCTCTGGCCAAGCCAAACTGGAAACAGGGAACAAGGAAAAGGACAATGTCACGGTTTTGCACCTGATCCTCTAGTAGACGGAATGCTGGTTTCGGGGAAAAAGACATATACAAACATTGCCAGGAAGTATTACTCACTTCATAAAAGAGAAATGTATACGCAAGAGAAATATTTAATTTTGTAAATGGTTTCATACAGTTTTCTAGAATGGTAGGTGGGGTCAGAATGCCTTTATGCATTTAACCCCTTTCTTTCCTAAAGTGTGAGGCTGAAATTGAGCTGTACTGTAAATAGCCAAGGAGTGTGTGTGTGTGTGTGTGTGTGTGTGTGTGTGTGTGTGTGTGTGTGTGTGTGTGTGTGTGGTGTGTGTGTGTGTGTGTGTGTGTGTGTGGGTGTGTGTGTGTGTGTGTGAGGGTGGGTTTGTGTGTGTGTGTGGGTGGGTGGGTGGGTGTGTGTGTAGCATGGTGTGTGTGTGTGGTATGCATGTGTGTGTGTGTGTGTGTGGTGTGTGGGGTGTGTGTGTGAGTGTGTGTTGAGTGTGTGTGAGGGGTGTGTGTTGTGTGGTGTGAGTGTGTGTGTGTTATGAGGTGTGGGTGAGGTGTGTGTGTGTTGGGATGGGTGTGTGGTGTGTGTTTGTGTGTGTGTGGGTGGGTGTGTGTGTGTGTGTGTTTGTGTGTTGTGTGTGAGTGTGTGTGTGTGAGGGTGTGTGTTGTGTGTGTTGCGTGTGAGTGTGTGTGTGTGGTGTGTGTGTGTGTGTGGGGTGTGTGAGAGGGTGGTTGTGTGTTGTGTGAGTGTGTGTTGTTGTGTGTGTCTGTTGTGTGGGTGTTGTGTGTGTGTGTGTGTGTGTGTGTGTGTGTGTGGTGGTGTGCGGGTGTGTGGTGTGTGTGTGTGTCTGTGTATGTTTGTGTGTTGTGGGTGTGTGTGTATGTGTGTCTGTGTGTGTTGTGTGTGTTGTCTGTGTGTATGTGTGTGCGTGTGTATGTGTGTGTGTATGTGTGTGTGTGTGTGTGTGTTGTGTTGTGTTTATTGTGTTTTGGTGTGTGTGTTGGTGTGTGTGTTGTGTTGTCGTGTGTGTGTGTGTGTATGTGGGTGTGTGTGGTTGTGTGTGTTGTGTGGTGTGTGTGTGTGTCTGTGTGTGTGTGTCTGTGTGTGTGTGTTGTGGCTGTGTGTGTGTGTGTGCTGTGTGTGTGTGTGTGTGTGTGTTGTGTGTGTGTGTTGTGTGCGTGTGTGTGGTTGTGTGTGTGTGTGTGTGTGTGTGTGGGTGTGTGTGTGTGTGTGTGTGTGTGGGTGTGTCTGTGTGTGAGTGTGTGTGTCTGTGTGCGTGTGTGTGTGTCTGTGTGTGTGTGTGGCAGACAGCCTGTAGCCACCTCCTCTTCATCTCCATGGCAACAAGATGCACTCCTGAAATTGAGGATGTTGATTGGCCGCCTAAATGCTGTTGATGAAGGGAGGCTGAGGGCAGGGCAAGTGGCAGGGGAGGGGGGTGGGGCATTTAAACTTAGCAATAAGAGATGTGCAATCAAGAGGGCGAACAGGCCCAATGAACTGACCCGTCATGACAAAGCTATGTACCTGTCTGCTTTTGTTGAACACATCGTTGTGTTGGCCTGTGAGGTTTTTAAGTAAGATGGCTACAGTTACAGGAAGGAGAGGAGGTTTCAAAGGGAATGAAATCTGTCAAGAGTCACCTTTAAAATGAAGGCGCCAATACCATATTGTTAAAATGATATACAACAGCCAAGTAACGGTCTTCACCATTGGTACCCATCTTGTGGCAAGTGGAAGAATATTTGATTATGAACAGGTGTTAGCTAACAATTGTCTTCTTGAATGCACATGTTATTTATTTTTTTTAGGTATTTTTCTTTTTTTTTTGTTTTGTACAGGAGGGGAAACAGCCACTTACTTTTAAGAACACTCCATATTTACTAAATACATGTATTAAGCATTCATTAATTATGTAGTAAACAATCATTCATTTTCTTAGACTGAATGACTTTTTCTCCTCCTTATTTGTACTGCTGTGAGTCAGCACCTTTGCTTTCTGCCTGTTGTTTTTGTCGCTGTTTGTCATTGCTTTATGTCCAGTGCCAGTATTGCACGTATATATTTCATTCCCCTTAAGTGAGTGATTGGCCTTTCACTGCTGTCACATCTGAATGGGATTAAACATCTGTGCACTGGAACAGTCACATCATGTGCAGATTATCTACTTACACTATATGATCATAATTCACCAAATAAATGTTTATTATGGACTCTGTAGACCATATCCAATAAGGCTTTAGTGAGGGGTAGTGGCCGGTCACAAATTGAAATGGAATATACTGAAATATATTGAGAACATATGGACTTTTTGGAAAATATAATGATGAATATATTTCACAATTTATATATATGGGAATATTTGAAAGCTTTGGTTATTTATATATTTGCTCATATACCATGAAGTGTTGTAGTGTCTATTCTGATCTTGAAAATATATTTAATATACATTTGTTTCAATATTTTCTAATACATTTCAATACGTTTCATTTCTGTAAACAGTGGTTCAGTCAAATGTCATGAGACACTAACAGAGGAACCCAGGATTGCACTGGCCACATTGAAACACTAAGACTTTGGGTGCAAACAGGGGGTCTGTGAGCTCATTACTGCTCTGCTCATTCTGAGTCTCAGTTCTACTTCACCAGGTGCTGGGGAATACTTTTTTCATGGCAATTTGTGACAATGAGTGTAAGACAATCCTTGAAATACAAACTTTTACAAGTGGAAGAAAAAAGCTAATGAATTCCTTTATTCCAACTTAATTCTGTTGTTTTTTTCATTTGTTAATTTTTTTTTGACCATTTCGGCCTTTATGGATCTTGTTAGGTGTGTCAACAACCATTTAACACCTGTTCCATCATCTGCCTACCATCACTCTGTACCCGACATCTTATTGGCTCTGTTGTGCCGCCGTGTAAAGTCACTTGGCTGTTTTAACTAAAGACAAAGGGCCTCACATGTTTGAGCATCCAGTTTGAGCCATTAATTACTTTTAAACAGATTCCCTCCCCCCCATTTGGAATGCCCAGGTATATTCGTCAGCCAAGCTCATTAACGGGGCCTCTGCCAGTGCACACTCCCACATACATGCCCCCACATGCATTCCTCTATAGGAATCTGATGCAAAGCTTTTCAGTCTGTTGTGCACCAGCTTTGCTGTGACGCTGAGTCTGGGCGGGACAGCCTATGCTGGTGGACCAACTGCCCAGAGGGGGGTGCTGACGAGCAATGGAGAACAGTCACCCTTTCAGCTGAATCTCTCCCCGCCCTGGTGACACTATAGCCTCCAGAGCACAGCTGGCACTGGCGTTGCCCGTGTTTGCTGACAGGCCATGGGGCCCTTCTGTACAGAGGAACAGAGCCTTAACACAATGAACCACCCCAGCAGCCCATTAGCCATTAGTTCCCAGTACAGATGTTCGCCTCATGGCCTTGAACAGCTCCAGACAGCACCAGAGCTGACAGTGACTGAGACTCCCATGATGCAGTGCATGAATGGCCTTAGCGTCACCTAGGGAGGGAGGGAATCATTCGATGTTTTTTGGTGGCTGTTCTTACCAACAGGGCCCAAAAGATCTCCCTGCACAATTTGCCCACAATGAAGGGGCAACAGTTGGCTCAGTCTCATTAGGGTGAAAATAGGGAGTAAGGGGGTTAAACTCATTAGTCTTAATGCTCTCTAGCAACCTCTCCTGGCTGGCTGAATGCCTATAGGTTCTTGAACTGAGGTGTATAAAACCAGCAAAGGGTATTCAACAACAGGCAGAATCGAAATAAAAATACCAGCACCCAAAGAGGAAAGGCACACTGTATGCTGAAATGTGGTAGTTTTATAACTTTCTCCCGCGCAGCTCCAAAGTGGAGCTGGACGCTTCATCTACACTGCAACTTCAACTGGGCATTCCAGAAATGGGAAAGTGAACAATCGTAATAAGAATATGGGCAGTAGGATCGTTCGCTTTTCACACTCAACCTTTCTGTTCAGTGGGACAGCAGTTTAGACACAGAATACCAGTGAATGCCAGTCATTTACAATGCAAGACAGCCCAAAATGGATCCAGATGCAGTAGTTTGATACTTTTGTGCATTTTACTTGCCTTGAGGTCCAAGTCATTGTGTTTTCTCAGGAATAAAATGTCTGAATTCCATGTTGGTCTTTGTTATTTTTTTATTTGCTTGTTTGTTTGTTGAAGCCAATCCAAGAGATTTTGAGCCAGAACAGGGAGGGGAAAAGGGAAAGAAGGGAGATTGAAAGAAAAAAAAAGAAGAAAGAAGGGATGCTTACAGAAGACTGAATGCTCTATTGGCAGCTCATCTTATGACCCCTTATTTCACTTTCAGGATTAACTTGAGTTTGAAAGTAATTTTCAGTTTATGGAAAATGGTGGTGGTGGGTGGGGGGGGGGGGGGGGGGGCTCAGCAGGTGCTTTGAATTGAAATGAAACCCCAAGCAAAGCCATTAGCCAGACATGCCAATCATGCTGCAGGTCAATGGTCCTGACACCCATGCTCAGTGGGCTTTATGATTGAATTAATCTGAATTAGCCTGGCACCAAACGCGGGAAGAGTAATTTGGAGCAGAGAGTGAGACAGACCTTCAGTCAGGAGCAGTGAACTCTTTTTTTTGGAGGTAAGGGAAAGGGGGATTTGCTGTAGGTGTCATTCAGGGGGAAGGGGACTCCCACAGGCTTACACAGCAGCCTGAGAAGCTTTGGCCTATCACTGTACATCCACCTAACCGGTCCTGTTATGGCCAGATGTTATGACCTGACCCCTGTTGCCATGGTGATGCCAACAATAAAGCCTCTAGCTGAGGCATTTCTTGGTTCCCAAAGCTGCGTATCTGTCACCTTGCTGTGGACATGTGACTCTAGTACTGCTCTCTGTTTCATTATTTTCACACAAATCAAACCATAAGGGACTTCGGCATCCATTTTGTTGATTCTGACTGTAAAAACCCATCGTTCTGAAGAGCTAGCCATCACATAAATGGAAGGAAACGCATATGCAGAGCTTCGTCTTACTGAGTCTATGGGAGACAGTCTCACATGACAGGGATGTTTTAAAGGCTTACTTTTTCAACCATAGGCAGTAAACCACAAGGCATACACAGCCCCCAGGAACAGACCAGATTAACTGGGATTTATTTATTCAGCACCCAGCGCCGTTCCATCAGCACCTGCATCATAACAAACACATCACCGCCAATTACTGGTCTGGGAGACCAGAAACCACGCATCTACACCCTTACCACAGTAACGTGCCCAATGACGCTTGCATTTGGCTAACTCGCACTCAGTTCCACTTTCCTAAATCACTGCAATGTCAAAGAGCAGACATGATTTAGCGATAAAATAATTCTTTACTGTTTAATTTTTGTAATAGCCTTTTAAAAAATATATTTCAACTACGGCAAAACGCAGTGCACTGCTATAATGCTCCCCCCCCCCCGCCGCCGCCATTATTCACAGTTCAGGGCGAACCACTTTGTTTAGTTAGATTGAAAAGGGAGCACTTTGTCAAATGCTTTTAATTGAAAAGTTCTGACTCTGCAAAAAAGGAACCTTTTGAGGGGTTGAGATGACTACAGACAATTGCCTGGACAGGGAACAAACCCTTAAATCCAAGGGAAAAAACCCGTAATGAAATATTATCGACGTTGGGCAATCACATTTCCAGTTGCCAACTCGTAATAATAATCATATTTTGTGAGTGGGTGGGGCCGCATATTGCGAATGAGATGTGCGTCCCTCTCTGTGTTTTTTGCCTGCTCAGCTCTTGTAGGGAAACCATGAATAAGTTCAGTGTAGTACATCTTGCCAGAATTTCCACATGCTGAACCAGCTAAACATGGTGACATAGAGTACAGTATTATGATGATAACAGTTTACTGAATAAAACCAGCAAGATGTAGATTATACAAAAAGTATCTAGGCCTTCAAATTATTTCTGTCCAACTCTGACTTAAAGCAATGTGTTACTACGAACATTTCAGCTGGCAGTATATATAACTAGAGAAATAATATGGTTTTCAATTGATAATACAGCTGTGACGACACCTGCGAACACTGTGCAGAAGGTGACGTCACTGCACTGATCCAGTTACCCACGATACACTTTGCCCGCCTCTAACAGCCGGTGTGAACGATGACCGTTACAGGCTTGAGATCCTGTGCTGTTTTATTGCGTTTCTACACCACTACCACAGCACAAGTTGTAACTACCCCAGGTGCTTGTATACCTCATGTTGTTTTATCTTCTGATCTTTCTCGTTGTTGTCGTTGCTTATTTTGCTAATCGCCGTTGCTATGTACCTCTAGGGCTGTCTTGAAACTGCTCATATGACAGGTTTCTATTTGATCTCCGAGGTTGTTGTATAAGTTTTAAGGGGAAGGAGAATGCAGCGACGTCTGGAGACACGTGAAGGCGAAGGATGTTGCCCGTTTGCTGGTAGTGTTTCCTGGCATTACTTTTCTGTATCATAACAGCACCCAGTAATCAATGAATCCATCAACCAATTAGGCCAACCGTAATTCATGTAGGCATATTGTTTGTATGCTGAATCCCAACTAGGTAACCAATAGCCTACCACTGTACAACGAGCCAGTATGTTTGAAAAGCTTAATGAGAGAGCACCAAGAGATCCATAAATGGGTGTACAAATTTAGACGAATTGTTGTTGCTTTTCCAGTGGACTTTACTGCCATCTTCTGGATTTTATGAACGGAAAAATTCAAATCGAAGTCTAAACAAACGACTGTTGTGTTTTCCTCACTGTGAGACGGTGTTGTGACATATTTCACCTTAAATGTTTGTTATTTGTTGCCATTAGAAACTATAATTCATAAGCACACATACATACACACGTATATTTTGTCTAAAAAAAAAGCATACTCGTTGCAGCATTAGGCATGGTCCATGACAATATTTCAGTTTGAAAGGAGAGTCCTTGAATTTAAAGGTAACTATTGTGCCTTCGAAATACTTAAATAGTTTCCAAATCATCGGACCACAACATATAGCCTTATTCGATTGTTTTCTGCGTTTCAGCATCTATTGTGTTGAATGGTGTAAGCGTCATTGAGCTTCCACCTTATGACGGAGGTGAATTTAGAACGTCAAAGTTCGTTAAACAAAGGCCAATTAATACAATGCGCCATTTATACGAGCCGTCTGCAACCTACTAACACATATCGCTGCAGTTGGATTGTTGGATTATCCTAGCCTGTCATCATACCTGTTATCACCTGACTGTTTTACTTCAGGCTGTATTTCATTTGTTCGAAGGTTCAAGTGCCCGACAAAGCGGGATTGTAAGTAGGCTGCTTCTTACTTTCTGAACTTTTCCTGGTGCTGGTGAACTATTTGTATGGTATTTTTGGCTCAGAACACATAATTTTCTTCTGCTGATCCGTTTGCTCGTGAATAGCCGTGAACCTTATGTAATATTGCTGCGTGTGATATTTATGAGGGGGTTTCGGTTTATCAGGAGTCAGTCATAAGTTTATAGTGAGTATAGTTATAAATCGTGTGTATCATATGTAATTTAACATTGTTTCAACCTGATTATTTGTCAGACTTGAGTCACTTCCATTTCTCATAAAACGTTTTTCATGTATGTAAAGACTGAATCACAGCTTACATGTGCCTATATTGTCAATGGAATCGAGTACTTAATACACACACATATGGCCTTGGACACACCACGGAGTTCCGCTTCTATTACACAAGCTGCGCTGTTCCCCGTATCGACATGCCTCCATGTCAACTCAGTAAAGCGTCGTCCGCAGTGTCTCTGGTGCCAGCTAGTGTTCCTGGCCCTGATCCCAACCTTCAGCCGTAATCCCAGTGAGACGGTCCTCCTCTGCACTCCACACGGACTTGTCCCTCCGTTAACCCACGTACATGTCTGTGAACACAGTGCATGAGTAATCAGAAGAGAAATGAGAATATTGTCCACATTTCTCTGTGGAAGGGTGTAGACATATGCTGCTCATCCCGAGTTTATCGTGTTCCTGCGTTCAGTTTACACACTGAAAATGTGTTGAAACTCCTTTGCATCAATTGCAATAAACTTAGCAGGATTTTGGATATCAGGCCTACGGCATCAGACAACAGAGCTACATTTAAACTGGATCAGTTTGCTCTTTATCTCAGAGGTTAAGAGCAGCGCTTCCAGTTCACCTGCAGTTCTGCGGTTTTGTGCCTTAAACCTGGAGCCTGAAACCATGCAGAGTTTGTTGCACTTCGACTATTTGAGCGCAGCACTGGTGGGTGGGCTGATGTTTTAAAGAAGTAAAGGTGTGGACTTACCTGTAGAGGCTGTGGACTCACCTGGCTACCTGTATCTGGACAACCTGTACCCTTCATCTCAGGTGCTGTCACAATCCACCTGGGACAGCCCAACCTGTAAGCCAGGAGGTCCCAGCAGTGACCCATAATAATATATTGTTATGGTTATTGTTGCTGTTTATCTATATACAATTCCGAATTACAGCCCACGGTGTGCATTGTGTCTCTTCTTAGTTAACACCGCTGCTGTAAAGCACAGTTGCTTTCTGAGAATTGTTCAAAATTATTCAACTGTTGTGAATTTTTCTTTGGTAATTTGAAGTAGAGTAGCCATTGTTACAATCTCAGTGAGAATAAATCAGTTTTTTTATTTTATTATTATTTATTAGTATCAAGAATGTGTTTTATCTGTACATCGGTACATAATAATATTGCCTTCATCCTGTCTCCTCTTTCAATGAGGGTCTTTATCTGAGAGATTGGGGCAGGCCAGTAGTCTCGTGGCTAAGGTACATGACTGGGACCCCTGAGGTCGGTGGCTCAAGCCCCAGTCTGTTGGGCCACTGGGCAAGACCCTCAGCCCCACATTGCTCCCAGGGGGGATTGGCCCTTGGTTATTCCAATCAACTGTAAGCTGCTTTGGATAAAATGACTATAGAATACTAAGAATTTTGGTTACCTGCCTGCTCTTAATACCTGTCTGGGAGAAGCATCAGCTGCCGTGTTTAGCTCCATGCATCAATAACGCAGGTTACGAATCAGGAACATCTGAGAACATCTGAGCTTCAACACGCCCAATCTCTGGCAGGAGCCAGAAAAACTGGAACATCTCTGAAGCTTTGGAGCTAACACAGTAACCTTCCTCACATACAACAGCCTCACTTTCCCCAGAGTTACCTGAGTCTTGCCAGGAATCTGTTCTTTCACAGAGAGGATTTGTTAATGAGTGTTTTGTGCTAATATTAGCCATCGTTGGCTGCGCTTTGATACGGGAATAGCAGATTAGCTACAGCGCCTCATTCTTCCTGAGTAATGTTTCCATCAGGGGAATGTGCATCACTGATATGTACGTTAGCCTGGCTTGCAGGTGCTGCGTCATTCTTTCATAGTAAATAAATGTGCTTTTCTGACATCACTGATGAATGTAGAGCATTGAGTTGTTTTCACAGACTCTTAAATTCTTGTACCCTTAATTAATCCAGGGAGTCCCACTGAGACCTAAGCCTCTTGTACAAGAGAACCCATGTGCAGAACAGCAACAAATAATGAGTGAACTACTGCAAAACAAAGACAGACATTTATAAAATCATAAACAGGGAAAGGCTAAACAAATAATGAATTAATTGAGAAGGCAGATAAATAACAAAAACATACATGAAAATGTCTACACCCCTCCAGCAGCAGGTTTTATTAAAATCTTCTAGAAATAACCTCCAGGAAATGGGGACTCTGGTTCATTGCTCTAGAGGTCATTCCAAAAATATAAACCAATAAATCTAGTGGCTGTGCTCTGTAGGACTACATGTCTGTGTGGAATATCTAAAATAAGCCAGTCTTGAGTCCATGCCTGACTAAGTTTCGTCCCATCTCATGAAGGGTCTCGAAGCTGATAGTGTTACCTGTTGTTGGGAATATCCAGCCTGTTTTTCCTCCAGGTGTTCTTTTTTTTATTTTTTTTTTCCTGATTTTTTCCCAGTTTTCCCAACCTGAACATTCAACTGAACTAGTTGACCTCACTGCAGCACCTGCCCTGACAGCTATGGGAGGAGAAGTCGAGCATGTGACTCCTCTGATTCACATGACGACGCTCTTGCTTCTTTTCATGCTGCGGCTGCGCCACTAACTGCAGTAATCAGTCAGTAATCAGCCTGTGACATCAGAGGAAGACGTAGTCAGCGTACAGTCGGTTCGTGCTGCCGCAGCCGCCCAAGCTTGACAGGGAGGGCGCTGTTGCAATAAGACCAACCGAGCAGGTTAGGCATACCCCGTATCGAACCCTGGCGAGGCTGGCCAGTTGTTGCCTCGCCAATGGGACCTCTGACCATGGCTGGGAATGGCGAGGCCGGGGATCGAGCTACCCAGAGGCCCCCTCCAGGTGGTCTTGATGAAAAACTTAAACTGTGGTCCACAATCTCTCCAGTCACATAAGTTTGATTAATTGATTGACTGAAGAAGGAAGGAAGGAAAAATAGAAAGGACACACACAGATTAACCAGCCATAATTTTAACAGTTGGCTTTTGGCATAGTTGGGCCAAAGTGCCAGGTATGAACATTTCTTTTTATTGTCTTTCTCTGAAGGTCCCATAACTGTGAAAAGCATGACAGGTCCTGCGCTGTGCCAGGACACCATAATAACTCTATGATCCAGTGGACATCTTATTTCCTATCATATTTAAGGTCTTGCCCACTAATAAAGCACTCCGTGGCTTTATTGTATTCTCGTGCTTGCCAGATCTGATTGAGCCATCTGCTCCCAGTTTAAAAACAGCTGTCTCTGAACGGTGCCTGTGGGCCTGAACTCCACACAGTAACGGGTGAAGCTAAAATGGACTCTTTCACACCGTCCCGTGTCCCAAAAGCGCACTGTGTCCATGCAAACCACACGCCACATGGATTGTCGCCATAGTTAGTGCGTATACCTGTACTATCTAGTGCACAGTGTGTGACAAAAATTAACCACACTATGTACTACACACTCAAAAACAGCCAGGAATTGGGCATGGTGCGCTTTTGGGACACAGCAACAGTGCTGGATTAGCAGTGTGGTATAAGGTTGGGGGCTCTGGGCGTGGCTCCCAGAGGCCACATGTTGAACTCCCAGGTGGACACCACTGTTAGACCCTGCGGAATCAGTGTGGGTTACTCTGGATAAGAGTGTGTGCTGCGTATCATATAACAGTGTAATGTAATGCTAATACTTACCTGTTCTGGTGTGTCTACTCAGACTGCAAGTTTCAGTTGATTCTGCTTCTTCATTTCAGTTCTAATTCCCTTTGTAAAGCACATCTGGATGGCGATGGGAATAGCGTATTGTATTTTTATTAATGTATTGTTAGCCATAAGGATTGATGAAACTGCCCTTATGGCACATGTCTGGCTTGATTTTCTTTTTTGGTTTTGCATGATACGATGTCTGAAAGAAATGCCCAGAACAAATGTTTTTTTTTATTCTTAGCAATGTTTTTGCTAAAATGTATTATTATAAAATAATTGTAAAAGATACAGCCTTATGTTGAGGCCAAAGCTGAAAAGTTGTATGCTTATGGCTTCCCATTTCAGAGGTGTATTGATCATTTTGACTTTTAATACTTAATATTACACTGCTGACTCGTTAATATAATTAATTCATATAGTAACTCATTAATATAAAATAGTTTTAAGCTCACACATTTATGTTCTGCTTATCAGAGAGCAGTAGCATGCTAGGCTCACATTCCCTGAAATGGAGAATTTTGATAATTTGGCAGAAGACTAAAAAAATTGTAGAAGTTCCAGCCACACCACATTGGGCGTTAGATTCAATGAAATCCACCAATCAAAACTGATGAGGCTCTTTAAGCTCACATGCCAGCCAATCAAAATTGATTTCAGGGTCATTAAGGGCATATTGTATTGTATTTTAGAATGAATAGAACACATTCTAAAGGACATGTCTGCTTGTGTCTATTGAAATGGAACATACTGAAAAGGACTGTTTTAATGTAAAGGCTTGATTGAATAGCATGTGCTCAGGAAGAGGCCGAGTGTATTTGACTGAATGTATCCCTGTGTCATGCTGACGTTTTACCTCAGAGCTCTGAAGGGCCTCGCCTCTGCGCCACTTCGCCTCCGCCTCTGTCTGACAATGCCTTTCACTGTCAGAAAAACACCAGGCACAATGTGGTGCTTCAGTCGGCCTCCGTCAGTGATGTGGGCAGAAATGGCACGAAAGCGGTCTAGGGAGCAGGCTTCTGAAGGCTCTTCAGCTCCTCGAGCAGCTACATCGCACAAAAACCGTTTTATTTGTCATGGACTGGTGCCACATGCACTCTAGTTTCACGGATAAATTCTTTCTGGAAAAGAAAATCCACCAGACACTTTAAAGGACGCTGAGAGAAGATGCTATTTCCTGAACAAAGAGAGAGATAGTTCTTTTCTCTAGTCTTGAGCACTCTGGTCTACATTTATGAAAGATATGAAAGGTGTTATATAAATTCTTTCCCATTTATTCACATTATTCACATTATTATTATTATTATTATTATTATTATTATTATTATTGCAACTTGGGTGAAAAAAAAACTTTCTGAGACAAAAGAAATTATCAAGCAACATTAAAGTGACTGATTTACTTACAGCTAATCATTTTATTCACCACTAAGATCTCTGACTGAAAACAATTACCCACCCACCCACACACACACCTGAGCACTATTTAATTACATGTTAAGAGTTTTAATTAAACGCCTCCTGCCGAGAGAGAGCTACTGTGTTTTGTGTTGTGCTGCGGAGCACACCAGCTCTGATTAATTTTAGCACTTGGGTAGGTGTTAGATGTTAATTGAATAGCTAAAAAGCTAATAAAGGTTTAAAGCAAAGGTAAATGACTTGAAAACAACCGCTGAACCCAGCAGGGAAATGCAAAGGCTTGACCAATGAGAGCTTTAGTTCCGAGCAGTTCCTTGAGGGCACAACCAATAAGAATCCAGCCAATAACTACCAATAGACCGGCACCTTTACGCAGACTTCATTATAACTGACAAACACACTTGGAATGATTGTCAGTTACAATGCAAATTATATACTTCAGAAATGAACAAATCTAAATCAAATCAAATTAAATCAAATCTAATTTATTTGGATTAAACACGCTCTGGAATGGCCGATGATCCATTTAATCAGACTGATCACAGATTTTTTAATGGAAAAAAAAAAGAAAAATCGAACATTCATCTTATAGTTAAATATTAAACTCAAACAAAGGCAATTATCAAATCTCAAAATGACCTTTGGGAGTATTCTGCCATAAAAACAGCAGTTGCAGTAGATTTTAAAGACAATAGACATGCATACCATGCCATACATATTCACTTTCCCAGCCTTTTAGTGTAAAATACCACAAAACTGTTCCTTGACATTTTGTATGTCCAAATATAAAATGCAAAATCCTGTACGTGCATTGCATTAAAGGCAGAAATTAGACACTTTTAGATACGTGTAATATTTTTAAAATTAGTTTTTGTAGATGGTACAATATTTCAATTTTTTTCTCTACTTAAAAGTAGGAAATATGCAACTTTTGCATGTCCAAAACAAAATTATCTTAGAGATGACAGACAAAACACAGAGGCTTATCTTTATTATTGCACAATTATATGCCTTTATGTCCCAACTTTGCTCCAGTGATGTGCGATTTTGCATATAAAAGTCTTGTTATCCATTTGATTAATCTCAGCATCCAGAGGCTAAATCTTAGTATTCAGCTAATTCTGTTTAAATTAACAGCTTTTACATTTTAGTTTTGTTTACTGAGTGTAGAATAGACATTAAAAACTAAAAATAGCATAATTCCCACCACCTATGTGAGCCAATCCCTACAGTTTCCCCCTCATTAGAGTGCTGCCACCCACTGATTTTCACTGTGTGTGTGTGCGTGTGTGTGTGTAATTGTGGTGAGTATGTGTGTGTGTGTAATTGTGGTGGGTGAGTGTTTGTATGTATGCGTGTGAGCTGTCACAGACTGTAGTACATGCCTGCTACCAGCAGATGGCGCCCATCTTCTGTGAGATCGCCAGCCTCATCCTGAATTTCTGGCCGGATTCTGAGTCTGCGCCTCAAGCCCTCCCTCTTCCCAGCATCCCACGTTCTGAACGTTACATCTCAGGAGACCAAAAAAAACGTGTCACCTGTGTGACCTACATGCAAAATCACATAAGGTACCGTGGTGTAATCTGGGAAGTACATCAATATAAACATCCACAGTTAATTAGAAAATGTGACCATTTAACACACACTTGGCTGAGACAACAGCAGCAAACGACAGGATGAAGACTGTGGCAGACGAAAAGTTATAAAACACAATAAGCCTCTCCTTCTGTATGTACAGCAGGGATCTCAGTCTCCAGTCCTACAGATTTAAATCAACGGTACTCCGAAGAACCCAGACGCCCTTCCAGGACTGGAGTTTGACGCGCTGGGGTACATCAGCAGCCTGTTTAAGGCATTCTGAAGGACGTATAATCCTTCCCATGTGACCCATTTTCCTCTTAAAACAGGGCCTAAGACGAACGTTTCTCACACTACTGGTTTGAATGCAGACTACAACCAAATAAAATGTTACAATGTTGAACAAAAAACAACGCAGTATTTGGCTGTCATTCATGACCTCATCTAGTAAAACTTTCGGATCACATTAGTAATCATATAAATTAAATGAGTATGATTATGCAGAAGATGGTGTGAAATCCAGACTCAGACTAAGCACACCCTGCCCAGCCCTGCCCCACAGAGCATGGGGAAAAGGTGAGTGAGAACATTCTTATTCAGGTGTGACACATCCTGCATGTCGATGTGGTTACAGGGGTGCTCCCCCAAAAGTACACACACACATGCACCACACACGCACACTCTCTCACACACACACACCTTCATCAGCTCCTGCAGCAGGGGATGGCCAACCCTGGTCCAGATGAGCTGCAAGGTGTGGCTGGTTTTTTCTTATGCCTTAAAATCAGTGACCAATCCAGACCCAAGAAAACAGGGGAAGTGAGTTCACTGTGAAATCCACTGTGCTGATTGGTCAGATGAGTACAGAGCAACAGCACTACCCTCCAGAACACACTGTAGTTCTTCAGGGCCAGGGTTTGCCATCCCTGACCATCAACATAAACTGAGTGCTCAGATATCCGGGGTGAGATCTGACTTTTCATTTTCTGTTTTGAGAAAATGAATCATTACCATGAAAGTGCTCTTTGTTGTGTCTTTAAAAGACCTACAGTTGTTTTTTTTTTTTTTTTTTTTTGTTTTAAAACATGTTTAAACTATCATAGATGGATTTCCAAACACACTTATATGATATGGGGCTGTAAACAGATAACGCTCTCTATTTTAAAACCACATTGGGCCCTGCATTTTTTTGCTCTTGAATAGTGTTGCGGCTCCCCACTGTACTCTACCTGACAGTGGTGACATTGCTGCAGTTTGTCTTGGTAGCTGGATCTGTGCCATGCAGAGAAAACTGCTTACGGTGACTCAATTTCTGGGGCGTCCCAGAAAATCAATGTTATAATTTTATATATATTTAAGTATGAGTTATCTATTCAGGTCTTCGAGTCGGTCGCCAGAATAACTGGCCTGTTTTCCGTGTGGATGAAGAGTTGCCCCCCTTCTTCATAAATAGAATATTCAGATTCTCGTTACGCGTCCTAAATTGTTTCATAAAAATGAGACACCGCGTGCCACCCGTGCCAATGCAGCCTCCGCTGTGTGGCGCGAGAACGGCTGCCAAAAGACCTCACTATTTATATCTGGTGGAAAGAAATGCTGAATGAGAGTACTAATGAAGTTGTAAGATGCTTTTACGTCTGTAAATAGTGAATTATACCACACAAAGGTCATTGTACCCTGCAGTGTGCTGCCACCGCTGTGCGGGATTTTTTCCGGGTGTGGTTGTAAGAGATGACTGTATGAGAATCCACGATTATGCTTTTCACAAGTAGACTCAGACCAGTACAGAGCAGTTCTTCGTGGATTCGTTTATCCTTTTCAATTGGCCTTCTCCTTTCGCTCCTTTTTATGTCGCATTTGCTGTGGATGTTTTTAATACTGCATACAGTACATGTGTAATTTTGTCACCACCACGAATTTCCCCAGTACTTCGCCTTTACAGCACATTTCATATTATCCACTGCACCTTCTTAACCAAATGTGTCCGCTAGATGGAGCTACGCACCGAGATTTTTCAGTCGTGTTCCAGTGGGTGCAGTGCCGGTTGCGATGGCTGGAGGCAGTGTGCCTCGCTTATTGTTCGGGTTACAAACTCGACGTGAATCCGCCGCTAGTTTCAATGTAATCCCGTATCCACAGGCAGTCGGACCGACATGGCGACCATGCAGAAGCCTCGCTTCGCAACAACCAGCATCTGATTTTCTAAGCGTTGCGGCTGTCCTCGCGAAGAGGAGGGGGAAAGAAACTCTAGTCACCCTGTGGAAATTTTACACGTGGAAGTACTGCAGATTTTACGCAAAGAGGTAAGCGAAAGCAACCGATTTTCTTGTTCACAAAACCAGCCTTGTATAAGTTCTCAGAGGGGACGATTAGTGCTAGCTAAGTCTTTGATCACCAACTACCTGGGATTCCTTTGCGTGGCGACCTTGTCGGTGATTTTAAATAACCGCCTCACAAACGCAGTTGTTTTATTATTGCTTGTTGTCTTGTGACATGTTACTAAGACTATAAAAAAACGCGTGAAACGTTAAGGAAGCAAGGTGACTGCATTCTGCCGGTTCAGATTACATTTAGAACAGAATGGGGTTGAACCAACAGACAACCTGTACAGTAAAGTCGAGAAAGGGCAAAGCCAACAGGGCATTTGTATTTACTTCAGTTGCAATAATCGTTTATATCTCAGCTGAAGGAAAAGTCCGCAAAATGTACAGATATTTTTGGGCTAGAGATACGTGACATCTGTTGGAAGGAGAAATTCCGCTTAGGAAAGCGGGTGAGCCGAGATCTTGGCTGCTTTTGGATTCCTGTACGTTAAGCGGTGGAAATGACAGTTCCGAGGCGAAAACCTAAGAAATACATAATATAAGATGGTTCTGCTGAATAATTAAACAGTTATGGTTCACCAGCTTTTAAATGTATTTTGGTGTCATAGCTGTCAGTTGAAATGTTCTTTCCAATGGCGCTGTTATTTTATCATCTTACCGATTTGGTGGCTACTAATTCCAAGACTGGAAGGTAATCAACGTTACTGTTCTGTATTTAGACGGTCAGGGCGGATGGTTTGTACGGTGCACTGATGGCTAGGTCGCCTACCCACTGGAGAAGGGGTGTCACATTCTGAATAATGATAGCAACCTCAAATGCCGTGTTGCTTCTGCGTAAAGTTGGGAGGCTACTACAGACTGCTTGCAGATCCGTTCACGCATCCACAGTTGTAACCTTTGTGGATGCATACAGTGCAGTTTGTTATCACGCCAATTTACTCTAGCCTACTAACATATTAACCCGAAGGATTACTTTGCTAGCCTATATCCTGGGAAGGCGTTACTTAAAATACCCGCGGCGTTCAGATTTTGTCAGGCTGACAGCAGGCCACAGTTTATCTGTGGAAAGATCACACATTCCATAAATTTGTGTAGATATTTTGTGTGGACATGTCTGGAAATGCGCTCAGCACGTTGGTTAGGTTTAGGTGGTCTAAAGTCCTGGTAACTTGATGCATCAATGTGCAATTTGCAGTTGCTCGTTTTTGATCTACAGTTTATTTAATTCAGTAGCGTGTCTTGCATACGTCCAGTACATCCGCTTGAAGCGTAAAACGTGTCTTTTTTTTTATCTCGTTGAAAGTAATCGAAATTGTCGACGGTGAGCTGCTGCAGGCTGCCGCAGCTTCAGCCCAACGTGCGAGGAGCTCTCAGCTCACGAGACGGTTATTAGGATATTCGCCGGCAGATAAATTCTCAGATGGGATTTTTTTTTTTTTTTCAATAAAATGAATTATATTAACTGTCCAGTACAATTTATTCCCACGGAAACATGCTTTTCATGTCTTGACATACGCGGGAATGAACAGGGAGGATCCGTTCCTTGTCACCATGGGTACAGTTCAGCGCTGTGTCTTCCGGGATCCAAAGGTCCATAACATTTTCATATTGTGACAAAAAATATGCAACATCGGCACCGTTCAAATAAGAGGCTCGTGTTTTATTTTGAATGCAAAATCATTTTTCATGGCTAAAATAACTTAACACAGAGCTTGTGCTGTGGGTTGACGTGTTCAATACTTAAAATGTGGCCAGTCACGTTTAATTATTTAAATGGCATGATAAATGAAACGTTTGTCAACACAAATTTATTTAGGGTATGTATGATGTCCCAGTGAAAGAGAGAGGAAAAAATGTTTAATGTGATATCAAATAGAAAGAAGTCAGATATGAAAAATAAGGCCCATTGTTTTTGTGTTTTGAAACACTGTTGCCCTAAAGTGGTGTGTCCATAAGTGTTGGATGGAGTTCTCTCAATCACTGTCATGTGGGCTGTACATTGGTTTGACTGAATCAAACCCTGCAACCTGACCAGTGCCTTGCTTGTATGAAAGTCCTGAACTTCCTGTGGCCGCAAGCACGTGCGTATGGCAGAATAGGGGTCGACCTCCTGGGAAACAACCTGACCATGTGCACAGGAAAAACAAGCGTCCGTGAGGTTATTTTAGGCAGAGCCCCCTCGTTACTTCCATGTAAACAAAGGACTGTTCCCCGGTATGGTGCTAGTAAAGGAAGTTCAGCTCACACCGTGGAGTCAGTCGGAAGGGGTAGCGAGGTTTGCAGGAGTCACAGAGGAGTGTCTTTCCTGTGCTTTGTATTTGTTTAGGAACCAGTTTACTCTCAGAGGACAGCCTCGGCATCAGGCTTTAAAGTTTAAGAACGCCTGAAAGAGGAGGCGGCTCAAACACTGTGAGTGTCTTTGTGCCTCGGCTTTGTGAGGAGCGTAACTCTGTATGAAGCCCGAGGGGCCTTCTCAGTGTGCAGGAACAGTGGGGCTTAGTCTTCCTCTCTTTTGACAAACTGAATTCCAGTCAATAATAGATAATCTAATATACAGCACTTCAGCAGTGCCTTTTCTGCTTCTGGTCTGAATATGATGGCTGTTCTCAGTATTTGTCTTGCAAGCTGATTTTTACCCCCCCCCCCTCTCCCCACCACCATGTTATACCCTGCCAGGCAGCCAGGCAGTCCTGATCCTTTTGGCTGGATTTGAAATCTTTTTTTCCTTTTTTTTTTTTTTTTTTTAAAAGAAGAAAGAAACACACTCCTTAAGTTTTTAAAGGAGGTATGGAAGAAGGAGTCGAAGTGAAATCTCTGCCATTCATTAACCTCGTGTTTGTCAGAAACGCTGCCACAGCTAGACTGATGATGGTTAGCATTCCCGGCCTCAGGGGTGCTTATTGCCTAGGGGAGTTTCCGGACATTTCCATGTTTGTTCGATTAAAACAACGGCCTTTTGTTTAGACGAGCAGGTCGATGCAAGTCAACGTTATAGGCAGACCTGCATTAGGATTGTCCCACAGGACTGAAACCCTACCCGTCCTGGATGGGCCCGGATGCCACGCAGGGCTACGCTGCGCCATGCCGCGCCGCCCCTCTCCTCTCCTCTCCCCCCTGATCCGTTTGGCCGGGCTGTAATGAAAGCCAGCTGTGTAATTTGTAAGGGTGTGCATTCGGTGGGAGCTCTGCGCTGAGGGGAGTCTGTGCCTCTCCGCTGCCTGAAAAGCCCCGGCCAGCTCACTCTCTCGCTCCCTCACACTCCTGCTCTGCACTCCTCTGCGCAACGCTTCATGGAGTTCAAACGCGTGTTAAAAGAGCAGAGTCAGCGAAGACCACGACAGCGTCCTCACTGCCGAATGCTCCTCTGTTCCTCCTGTCATCCTGTATCCCTGCCTCAGGTGTGTTCGGCTGCCTCAGGTGTGTTCAGCTGCCTCAGGTGCGTTCCTCTGTCTCAGGTGTGTTCGGCTGCCTCAGGTGCGTTCCTCTGTCTCAGGTGTGTTCGGCTGCCTCAGGTGGTTTTCTCCACCTCAGCTGTTTCTCTTGCTTCGGTGTATTGCCTTAGTCACGCGTTGAGAAGGGAAGGCCCTTTCCCACGTAACGTTCACATTGCACTGGGCTCCCCATCAGCCGTTTGTGTGTGAACGTTAGTGTATCATGGGTGTGGAACAGTGTGGGTGAGTTGTGGCAGGCCAGGAACCGTGCCCCTTCCCCCGTGTTCAAAGGGAAACAGTGTTCTGTATCATCAGACGTGTGGTCCTCAGCTGTGTATGTTTTGAGTGCTCTGCTCAGCCTCAGCTGGGCTGTATTCACTGAGGCATGCTGTACTGCTTCAGTCATGTCTCTCAGGCTAAGGTGTGCTGCTCTAAGCGCTATCAAGTGGATGCACTTTTGTTCTCTTGAACTGTCAGTCGCCCTTGATAAGAGAGCCAGCTAGATGACTGCTGTGTAATGTAACGCAACCTCAGGTGCGTAGTCTGAGTTCTGATCGATCACTGATGTTCAGGGTGTGTCTCTCTCTCTCTCTCTCTCTGTGGAACCTCCGTGTGAAAACAAAGCGCAGAGACGTGGCTTGAGGTTTTGCTAAGAGAGTACCGACTCTTTCCGTCTAGGGACGGAAAGCCGGCAGTTCCTGGATCCTCTTATTTCTTCGGAGAGGGCAGAAAAGGCCAAGTGTTACCCAAAATAGATCCGTGCCCTCGGACCCGGCCAGCGCAGTCCTGGCCCAGCAGGTTGCCAAGGGTTCCGGTTGTCCTTCCCTTGTGTGTGCGGCCTGGCAGAGCGGCGTGATCTGAGAAGATCCAGGAAGAATCAGGCCATGAAAAGAACACTGTGCTCGGGGTAGGGTGTGAGACTGACCCACCAAATTTCTTTTGCACCAATCAGAACACAGCATCCTGCCAACTGTGTGTTTTTAAAGGGTCACCTTGTTGAGATGAGTCTCTACTCCTTTCTTTGTTTTTTGATTTCGTGGAGCTGTTTACCAACATCTTAGCAGGTTTCGGTAATTTTTCTCCTCATCACGGTTGTCGGGGAGTAGCTTAATCTCTTCTGGCAGACCTCGTGCAGATGCAGCTGCTCGTTGTTGATGATGGGGCTCATCACACATTAAATATTTTGGGTTGTTTTCAGGGATCAGGCTGCTAATGTTTAATTTATCCAGGAAACGTTGAGGTAGGAAGGGAGGGTGAGAATTTTAGATGAGGGGAGGACCTCCACTCCTGTCTCCTGCCTCATTAGAACGTACTCTTTAAATATGTATGTCACGCACAAGGAAAGGGGAGAGTTAATTGGCATCTACAAAATATAATTATGTGTGTGCTGAAGTCTTAAAATCGGTACTCCATATGCAGCTCAATTTGTTGATCAAAGGGGAAGGAAAATTAAGCTTAGCTGTTTCGTTGTCCTTACTCTCTGTGTGTGAGTGTGTGAGTGTGTGTGTGTGTGCCTGCCTGCGTGCGTGCGTGCGTGCGTGCGTGTGTATGTGCAAATGGTTTCCCAGTTTCATTTTCAAATGCTTACCTTTTATTTAATGCCAGTTAAGTCATAATTGCTTTTGAGAGTTCATTAAACATGTATACACATATACACGTACACAGACGCACACACACAAACACACATGTGTGCGCACACACAAACACACATGCGCGCACACACGCAGTGAACCATGTCTTAGTTGGTTATCACAGAATCATATTTGAGCATAAACAATAGTGCATTTAATCTACAGCCTTTGGTATGAGGACGGATCAGAACAAAACCCTATGGTTTGAAAAGGAACCAAATATAGCAGGTCCCAGAACAGGCTTTCCACATCATTTAAAAAGCTGACCTGGAAAAAAAATATGTCTGTCCCAATGAGATCCCATTTGCAGGTAGTTTGATTATTGTTTTGATTATTTACACCGAGGTTTGTAGCTGTGAAATAAGAATAGTCTATTTAAATGGAATAAGGTGATCTTAAAGTTATTAGCCATTCCATTCAATGAATGAATTAAATTCTTCATGTATTTTGTCATCAGCTTCATAGTTATGAATCTTTCAGAGTTCCAAACGGCCTCCAATGCCAGTGAATTAATGTCTAAAAGATTCCAGTGTGGGTATTTATGAATATAGAAGCATGTATACATAATTACATTACAGTCATTTAGCTGACACTTTTATCCGTTTTGTACCTTAGCAACTAGGCAACAAGCTGCCCCAGTATGTAGCATGTGTATTGTGTTTGGGTCAGCGTAGGTGTTAACAGTAAATGAATGTGGTGTGCTAACGTGTCCGTTACTCTGAGCCTGACCTTGGCTGTGCCTTAAACCACAGTGGTTAGCACTGTGAAGTGCCTGAAGGTACAGAGCTAAGCGGCCGAGATGAATGCCCTCAGGCTTCTCACATCGGGTCTGCAGGTCTGCGGCTCTCTCTCCACCTGTGCCGTCTGCTCCCCGCTTTGGCCTGCTTCTATCCTCCCCTGCGCTTCACCTCAGTACTGATCTGATTACAGTCTGGTGTCTGCTGGAAGCAGAGTGTGGCTGGGCAGCGCCTCAAACCCCTCGGGCACGAGGGCAGCATTAGCTTACCTCCCTGTGATTAGTGCCTAATTTACTGGGACAAAAAACATGTAATTAAGCCTTTAATTTGTGCGATTATCTGTCGGTGGAATTGAAAGAACTGCAGGAATGTTTTGTGGTCTGTTGGTTCGGAGAGTGGAGAGGAGGCGAGAAGGCCCGGGCGGATACCTTGCTGATTCTTCTGGTCTGGCTGACTGTGCTGCTGGCAGTTACTGTGCTGGCTGTGATCCAGACCCAGGAGCTACCAGCGACCGGTAGGAGGGCTCTGGGCTGTAAGGTGAGATGGGTTTTTTGTGCATGTGGTAAACCTGTCGCAAAGGTGTGGCCATTTCAGGGCCGTCCCAAACCTGTTCCACTCGTCCCTGCTTTCACACCTCTCTGCTTCTGCTGGAGTATCATGTACAGATCACAGATCACTGTTTAGGGGGGAAGGGGGGGGGGGGAACACTGGTTTTACCTGTACAGGAAACGGCACAAGTGTCGAACCCAATAAACAAGCAGCAGGTGCTCACTGTCCTATGCATGCAAAGGCTCAAGGACCACATTTGTAAAATATCATAGTAGGAGCGCTGACCCAGGATCATTTCAGCCACCTAACTCATAATGGATGCGGTTACATTTGGACAGGGGATACCTGATCCTGGTTCAGACCCTGGGAATTGTATTAATACAGGCTATGAAAAGATTTCTTTCAAATAAACATTAGTGTCTGATTTCATTCTTGATTTTTTTTTTTCTCCAGCGTTCTGTGTTTTTAATGACATGTCCTTAAATGACTCATCCATATTCAGAGATACGGAAATCTACCGGATCTCACATCCATACGCGAATGTAGCTGGTTAAGATAGCGTTCTCAGGCCTCGTGTGCCAGACATCAGCTATTGGAATTGATGTGCGTTTTATTCCTCCCATAAGTTTGAGTCTCAGAGGGGAGCTTCTCATTTGAATGTGTGTCAGGCTGAATAGCTGGGTTTGGCCTCTGCGGAGAACAGTAGGCGGGTCGAATGTTTATCCAGCCGTTTATTGTGGGGCTTTACTGTACTGCCGTAGCTATTTGTAGCCGTTTGCAGCAGGTTTGGTTTTTCTCTCTGACCTGATTTTCCTGGCTCCCAAGGAAAAGAAGACCTTGAAGGATACAGAGGTACTCTCCCAGGTGCCAAAACATCGCTGGAGCGCTGTGCGAGGAGGCCGCTGTGGGCATGTTTCTTAAAGCCTCTTTGTTGCTTAATTGACAGGTTAAGTCGCTTTAAATGATGAACAGGTGAGCCAGGTAACCGCACAGGTAACCAGGAGACTGATCCGGGGCGGCTCTGCGCTGGGCAGGAAGTAGGGACGCTTTGTGAGCGGAGCCCGCAAAGGATTCTGCATATGTTGCCATTGGCAACGAATCGTATGATTTTTCTGTGTGTGTATTGTATATGGGAAAAGTTGTTTAGTGGGTGTGAGGGTGAAATGGGTCAAACTAGTAAAGAGAGAGAGAGGGAGGGTGAGAGAGAGAGAGTGAGGGTGTGTGAGCGAGAGAGTGTGTGTAATGGAGAGGAAGAGTTATGACTATTAGGAAAAAAAATGAAAGATAAAGAGGATAGTTTAACTGTGGGTGTACAGATGCCGAGATCGCTGATTTGCTTTAGGCGAGTGATTTCAGAGACATTTCCGCTGATGTTAAAGGAATTTGCATTACTCATCACATGGTCCGTACCCAAATTCTGACACTGCTGGGTTTCCTATTGAAACTCTAAGTGTGCCTGGTATCCAGCGCTGCTGTACCTGTCATGCATGTGAGAATGCTCTTGGTGGCAAACCAGTTACTGTAGTCACATAACTGTAAATTGTAAGTAATTAAATAATTATGACAAGCAGAACTTCTGTGTTGCTTAGCGGATGTTAGCAAGTAGTTGTAGTAGCTGTATTAGCAAGCTGGAGTAATGCCACTCTAGGTCAAAGCTTTGTGTGTGTGTGTGCATGCGTGTGTGTGTGTGTGTGTGTGAGTGAGTGCAGGTCCGTGTGTGTGTGAGCACAGGGGTGTGTGTGTGTGTGTGTATATATGTGTGTGTGTGTGTGTGTGTGTAAATAATGATGGGATTAGGATGTGTGACTCCAGTCATACCTCGAGAGCATGTGATGTCAGCAAAGTCACTCCACTCACCCTCTCACCTCAGGCAGAGGGCAGCTCAGGCTGGGCTGCTCCCAGCGGTGTGTGTGTGTGCTTGTGTTGGTGGGTGTACATGTTCTCACATTTAGACATTAAATGGATCTCCATAGAGAATGTTAGCCTGATGTTGCCCCACAGTGCTCTGTTTATAGCACCATGATGTGAGGAATTGTCCATGTCAATCGATTGGACTGTGTACATGAAGCCATGTGAAAATGAAAGCAAACATACACTTTGCATAAACCCTGAAGCAGACGTGGCCGAGGCAAGTACTGTATTTATTTAAATTCAGTTTCCGGATTATGGAGAAACGATGCTCCACCTTTAAAAAAAAAAAAAATCTAGGGATATTACTGGAATACAGAACATATTTACAAACTGCGCCAAAGTAACACATATAAATAGAAGCACATAAATAACACTCATAAATAGAGAAGCACAGACGGTACAGTGACTCACCGTGTAATTGATTACAAAGTCTATCCGTTCAAAGGGGACCGGTATAATCTGTGATATCTGCCTCTGCACCCTCAAATCTACCTCCTCTCCTCTGCTGCTGCATTTCGTCCCCAGAGCCAATTAGTGAAGGTCGTTAGCCCTTCCTTTTCTTCCCAGTGTGACCTTTATTTAACTGGGAAGGGCAGCTTTGGAGCGGTGACCTCCTGCAGATCCATGTGTGAAGGAATACATGGAGACTGTGAGGCTGATTAACTGTAATGAGGGTGATTATGGGGCAGATATACAGGCAGTTTGGGCATTTGACCTGGCACCCGGGGTTAACACCCCCTGCTCTTTTTGATAATTACCCTGGGGTTTTTAAATACCCCTGTGAGTCGAGGCCTTTGTCTCATGGCGAGATTTCACCACACTTTCTTCAGACTGTGCGTTGTTACTTACGATTGGTGCTACAGCTGTCTGACCAAATACAGCTTGATTCATAAGTTATAGACTAGGATTCAGTCATTCTTGCCAAAATGTGTCTTGCAATTGGGCGTTGTAATTCCCCATCAATACAAGTCCCATCAGTCATTTCACCAACATATCATAGACATAGATGGTGATTTTGCAGGGAACTATGGGAGTTTGAGGCAAGGGAGACACAGAAATAGCTCTCATCAGATTTGACACAGCAGGCCTGTCAAGTACAGCTACATGTATAAATGATTTGTTTGTTTATTATTAAAAATAATAAGTACCTGAGAGCATGCATACCAATGTGCAGATGTGTTTTGTGTAACTGAGTTTAGCCTGTAACAGCTAACTGACAGGCAACAGCATTAGCGGCTAGCCCCGCGGCCGTGCGGTTCATTAGGCGGGGGAGCATGTTGCCTTAATATGCATGGCTGAGCGCGGTACCTGTGGGTTACATGGACTCCCACTGCTTTCGGACACCGGTGCTAATGACGGCAGCCGTCGGCGCATCCACTGCTCATGCATACGGCTAATTGGCTAAAAACTCTGCGTGGCCTGGCGTATTGACTGTGCTCTTTTCAGATGACTGCCCTCCAGGACCGTCTTACATAAGAACAGAATAACATGGGCATGTCTGATGACAGGAACAGACTGCTGAGTCCATGCGTTTACCTGCAGCTCTAGATTATTCAGCGCTGCATCAAGCCTGAACCGCGGCACCCCAGAGACCCACGTCTCTGCTACATGAGCTGGCAAGCTGCTCCAAGCATTGACAACTCTGTGCAGAATAAAAACACTTCCTGATAGCTGTTATGGAGTTTACTTATTTATTTAATTTTTACACAGAGAGCTGTCAGTGTTTGGAACAGCTTGCCAGGTCATGTCGCTGAGGCGGAGACCCTAGGGCTGTTTGCTCAGACAGGCTGGTTCGCAGCGACGGAACGCTGGCTCTTATCGATTCGGTAGCGGCTGCTGTTGAAGCTATGGCGGTTTTATGAATGCTTGTTTAGCTTTTTGCTGCTGCACAGCCAACATCAATACCCTGTCACTGAGTCACCTGGAGTTTGAAAAGGAGCTAAGAGCATTTAGCCCTCTCCTCCGCTGCTCTCTCCCTTCTTACACATCCACCCGGAACACTGTACTCCACGTGAGACTGGATTCAGTCAAATACACAGTGAGGACTGTGCAACTCAATCACAATAGTCTTAACATTGCAGCAGCATTTTCTTGGAGCAGGCTCTACATTGCTGGAGACCAGCAAACATGTCCGTCTTTTTTTACATTCTACAAAAAACTATTCTCCTAAAGATACTTAAGTCTGTTCTGAATGAATTACATTATGCCACAACAAAAAGTGCATTTTGATTCAATTCTGGATGTCTTATCTCTGAGACATCATGCTGGGGGAGGGTTTCAGCTCAGCTAATAGTAGCTTGGTAGATGTTTGTAGGAGTTTGGCGATGGCTATAAGTGATATTTATGGGTAATGATTATTGTTATTGCCGGCTCGTCATGCATCCTAAAGTGTCCACTCTAAACAAATGTGCTCTTATTTTTATTTTGTCATTGAATTAATTCTGAATGACATCAAAAAGTGGCAGGTCTTGCATGTACATTCTTGCTTGCAATTTCTGTGTATGTCAAGTTGAACTCCAGCATAATGCTGAATCGGTGTAGAGGTCTTTGCTGCTGTGTGTAGCCACGGGGATCCTCTGAGCCAAACATGGGGCCCTCTGCCTCCATGTCATTGTGATCTCCATGGAGACGGATATAAGGCGACACCATGGTGACGTGACTGAGCCGGTCAGCGTGTGGTGTTGCGTGTCTGGCCTGTGGTGGGTGTATCGGTTAGCTGTGAAACAAACTGCAAAGGGAGTTCTTGGGTTTCACATCTGTTTCGCAGCCCTGCTGATCCATGATGTAGTTCCAGTGTTTAACTGCGGCTCCTGTTACCCAGACTCAGTGCTGAGAGCCCCACGCTGGAGGCCGGCCACTGTGCGTTTTGCTGTTTGACTGACTGACCATGTTGGTCACTGCATACTCACGCCAAGGGCCAGCCCTAGGTGTGGGGTTTACCTTGCCTTTCCTCTCATTGCTTTCGCCTGTCCTTGCCACTGTCGCCTTAAGCTTGTTTGTGTGGAGGTGAAGACCAGGGTCTGCTGTAAAGCACATGGTGGCAAGCGTCTGTGAAATGCACTCTGCAAATAGATTATATTTGATTAGATAGGAGTCTCAAGTCTCGCTCATCAGGTGCTGAGGACTGAACTCACTTTCACACACTTAGCCCGTACACAGCAACGCGTTTGTTATTGAATCTAAGGGAGTAGGTGTGCTCTATCCGTGGAGTCTGTTTTACACTGATAGAGCACATTATGATCCCCAATGCACTCTGGTGGAGTTGAAACTCTGTTGAATCTGAACAGTTTTCTGTTTACATTACACCTACATTATTGGCATTTAGCAAACGATCTTATCCAGAGCAACTTAACACAGTTTCCATTTTTACAGACTGTCCATTTACACAGCGTCTGAAGAATTTTCTGGCAATCGTACTTACAGCCTCTGAGTTACAAGCGGAGCTCATTAACTGTTGAACTACACTGCCGCCCACTGAAATCCAATGTTTTCTTTTCGGTGTCTTTGGCAAAAACTCATGGTATCAAACTGAAAAGTGTCTGTGGATGGTGCTAAAACTTCAATCTGGGCACTGAACTACATCATCAGCAAGCGCCCCCCCTGCCCCCCCCCCCCCCCTTTCTTTTACTCTCCCTCTCAATGTTTACCAGGATCACAACTCTTTGAGCAGAAAAAAATTCACCTTTTTGGCTTGCTGAAACTTGAGATGTGTGCTGATTTTGGGGAGAAGCGAGAGCGTGGGATCTGGGCGGAAGGCCTGCTGCCTCGGGCTGATACAGCGCGACCACACTGCATCCCGCCCCAGTCCTGCCTAGTCCTGCCCGCGTGCGGAGACCTGTCCGTTGGTTCAGTACTGCGCCATTTTGGCTCTGCTTCTTCACAAAAAGTCTGCATTTTAATATTAAATTCAAACCTTTTTTTATAAATAAAACTGAATTTCAAATCAGTTTACATTTCGTGTACCCTTATTTATAATATCTAACCATTTTTCAAAAATCTGTCTTAATATCTAACCAATTTCACTAAATCTGTCTTTGACTTGTAAACAAATTTTTTGGGGGGCAAAAAGTTTCCTCTAAAGTGTGTCAGGCCTGCTGTGCTAATGGTTGCTCTGTCTGTATTCGGTGGAAATGAGCAGAGATATCGGAAAGCTGGGGAGAGTGTGGCCGCGTAGCATTCGTTTGCCGGTCTTAACCTGAATTCCGCATGCGTGTGATTCCCTGTGCCTCGGCCCCCCTAATTCCCATTCCGAGCGTCAGCCGAAGCCCATTGGAATTCCGCACAGGTGCCGTGTGGAAAGCCTCTGCCCAAGGCCCCTGCAGGTAATTGGTAACCCCCCAGGGCTTACCTGAGCTCCCCCGCTGCCAAATCTACCTTTCCCTTTTCCCTTACCTCCCTTCCCAGACTCATGGCTATTCCCTTTTCTCCGCCGTTAAGTCTGAGCTCTCCTCTCCTCTCTCCATGCCACTGATCCAGGAATAGAGCCGGTCGTTACCGTAGTGTGTCCTCCTGTCTCTGAGAGAGATGTGGCCTCGCTCTTTCTCTCTTTTTGTTTTTTTCTGGTGTAGATTCTCAGATTGCCATGGCAACAACAGTCAGTCTGTGCATTTTTTTTTTTTGTCCAAAAAAAGAAGAAAAAGAAGCAGGCCGCTGCCTCTCTCAGATGACTGGTGTGTTTCGACTCAAGTCGGCACCTTGAATCAATCAGGCTAACAAATTAGCGCAGGTGAATTAATTCTGTCTTCCCTGGCGGTGCTCCGCACAGCTTGTTTGCGCGCAGTGAAACTCCTTTTCCCTTCTAATGATGTCGGGTCACAGGAGGCACCCGCTGCGCTGTTTATCTTCTGGCTTCCGCTTTACGCTGCTTCCTGTGATCCTGCTGCTGTTTGTCTACACAGATGTGTAATCCTAACTGCGTATGTCTGCGCAAAAGTGTGATCCTGCTATTGTCTGTCTGTCTATCTGGGGTCTGCTAGTATATGTCTGTGCAGATCTGGAGTCTGCTAGTGGCTGTCTGCGCAGATATGTGATCTTGCCTGCATCTGTCTGCGCATATGTGAGACCCTGCAAGTGTCTGTGCAGTTCTGTGATACTGAGGGTGTCTTTCCACTCAGGTGTTTGCTCATCCAGTTGAGGGTATTTGTAGATTTGTGATCTTTCTTGCACCCGTGATTCTCCCAGTGTTTGTCTGCGCAGATCTGCAGTCATTGCAGACGAGTCTGTGTTGAGCCCTGATGGTCAGAGCTCAAGTCAGGGAACAGCACTGACCAGTAGGCGAGTTGAAGGGGGATGAGGGGGGATGCCACCCCCCCGCCCTTGGTGGTGTAGGGGCGGGGGGGGGGGGAAGGGTGCACCCATTAGGGCCATCCCCCTTGCTAAAAATGAACAAATCACCTACCTGCACCTACTGTAGCAACCATCACCGGGCTAGGGGACGTCGGTCAGATTGTCATTGGGCGGTTTGCGGAAGTGCGCTGTGTTGTGACGCTCTCCTCTCAGTCTGACGCTTCGCTGTGTCTCACGGTGTGTTTTTGAGTGGCCGTCTCCTTCTCAGAGCACCTACAAATTCAGATCAAACATAGGACCACACAAGGAGGAGGAAAGTTTGCACAAACTTTAACACTAAGACTCTGACCAATATTTGAGCTTCCACATACCCTGGCGCGGTGAACACTGAGATAGTAAGCTCTGTAGCCCAGACGGCAGGGTTGAGAGTGCCTTGGGATCTCATGGTTCTGGAGCCACTTCCTGTTGGACTTGGCGTCCTATGCGATCCTGTCTTTGGGCTTCTTTATCAACCTTGTCCACAGTACAGGGTCACAAACCGGTTCCAAGCAGACTCAAAGTTTCTGTGCGCTGGGTGTGGCCAGCCCTCCTGAAGAGGAGGTTTAAAGTTTGGTGTTAAATCACTCTTCGTGTCTGACTCCTCCCCACCAGGCTGAGACCAGGCTGCGGCAGGGACGATGGCGGAGCCGGACCCCAGACCGACTGCAGGCCAGCGGCTCGGGGCTCAGGAAACGCTGGGGATCAGCACTCTGGACCCAGGCCACAGGCCACCCGCCATGCCCCCGGGAAGGCTCGTCTCCGTCCGCGTCCACATGCTGGACGACACGGAGGAGGCCTTTGACGTCTCGGTGAGTCGCGCAGCGCAGCACTGGGTACTCTGTGAAGGGTGTGGGGGAGGGGGGATGGGCGTGGGTGAACCGAGGTGGGGGGAGGGTTGTTCTCTGAACAGTTCCACTGGTATTCTAAAAAATCTCTCATCATGATGCTTTCCAGCTGTGTATCACATGGTGTTGCACAATAACCCAGGTCTGAAAACTGATATGTTGGTGAAAATATGAGGATTTTGGTCATAAAAGTCCATTTTCTGACTTCCTCCTAAAATGATTTTCCTGTTTTGGCGACATATGTTTTTGCATTGGTTTCAGATGTGATGTAGCCGTCTGTTTGTAAAGATACTGAGCAGTGCTGAAGGGGTGTTAGTTTTACCACTAATTAAGCGAGTCGCTGTGTCCCTGCTATGTTTCTGTTGTAAGAGTTTATCTTGGGGTGAGATGGAGGTATGTTTGTGTAGAATGGGTCTGCAGAGCTGTATGGTGGATTTTTGTGTGTGTCAGAATTTATAGACTGAAGAACTGACGGCGCATCCTCGTGTCTGGCCCCGCAGGGCCGGAGATGTGCAACCAGGATTTATGATGTGTACAGTAACATTTGATCATTTTACTCTTAACGCTGTTCCACTCAGTCACACTGACTAAAGCAAACTAATATTTTTAGTGCTGTGTTTACACACTGAACATGTTATTTTTTTCATTTTATTGTGGTAAATTTTGTTTTCTTAATTGATTCCCCCCTCCCCATCCCTCACCCAAAAAAACACGCACATGGTTTTGGGTACGCAGAGGGGTCAGGCCGCACTTGGCTAAGGTTTTCGCCTCTGCTGACGAATTTATGTTTATTTCTCTCGCTGCTGTGAAGGCCCAGGCCTGCGAAAGAGGGATTTTAATGCCGAAGGCAGCCTGTTGTTATGGGTAACTGGTTGGCATGGCAACCAAATTAACTTCAAGGTGCTTCTTGCATGAATGGGTCCGAAGAACAATTAGTCTAATTGTGTCAAAATGCCGGTACCCTGGTCTGAATGGCTTTTAATTTTACCTCCTGGGTGGGGTGGGGTGGGGGGGGGGCAGGAGTCTTCCTTTTGGTCAAGGACATACAATATACTAGTCTATAAAGGACATGATGCAGTCCATACCGATCTATAGCGAGACATGATGTAGTCTCAACAGCAGTGAAATCTGTGTTCTGGATTGACGGAGTGTGTGTTTCTGTGTTTGTGTCTGTCTGTACATGTATGTGGTCGATTTTGGTGAATTTGACTGTGGAGGTTTCTACACGCTTGCTGGTTAATGAGTTGCCGTCCATGATATCTGACCACCTGTGTTAGTCTGGTTTAATCACAGGCAACCATCAAAACCTCCAGCTACTGAACTGCAGCATGTGAGTGCAGGCATATTAAGTGAACACTGGAGAACACAGGTAACCTCTGAGGAGTGGGAATGCTGGGAATTGTAGTGAATAAGAGGGCAGGGAAGAGGTCAGAAGCCACTGTGTTTGATTGTGTCCCGGGGAGCAGTAATAATAAAAAGGCACACATGAGTTAAGCCCCCCTCCCACTGCTGCAAGGGCTGATGGGAATGATCCTGGGGGCTCCTGCTCTGATTGGCCTGCAGATAAGAATGTGGCAGGTGAGTTCAGGTGGCAGAACCAGGGGGCATCTCCGTCACACCTGTGACTGTAACCTGGCCCGCCAGGTCACTGTTTGCTGAAATATACATGTAAGCTGGGCGGTGATCCTCTGCCTGCTGAATATTTCAGGTGTTCCCATGGATACGCACATGAGTTTATGCACAAACACACACACACAACACACACACACACACACAATCCTGCCTTGTGAGGACCTGCACATCCTGCTCATACTTTGAGTATTAATGACCGTTGCTGTGGAAATAACAAACTAGTCTGCGTTGCCATCAGATTAACTGCCAGTAAAA
Organism: Albula glossodonta; assembly: GCA_019788955.1. Lineage (NCBI taxonomy): Eukaryota > Metazoa > Chordata > Actinopteri > Albuliformes > Albulidae > Albula > Albula glossodonta. Next base: position 127,530 of record JAFBMS010000116.1, on the reverse strand, counting down.
GCTCTAATGTGGTCGACTGTGTTCAGTCTAGAATGCGTTAGTGTGCGGCCTTTAACAGAAGTGTCTTTTATAGAGAAGACTGACAATAGAAACAACATGGACAACTTCATTCCATGCTGTGAGTATGGTGTGCACACATGCACCAGAGGGACCTATGAAAGGTTTGCCTCGACAGACAGACGGTCGTCTGTGAAGGCGAGTGTGTTTTGTGGAGGGGTGGGGCTGTGTCTTGTCCTATTGGATCACGTCTGGGTCTTCAACAGCTCGTATGCTTTCGTGTTCGCCGTGCTCCGCTTTGTGAAAGATCAAACAAAGCCGGTGATTCAGCTCTGGTCGCTCCTTGCTCTCACGCAGTCTCCCGATCCTCAGAGTGCTTCGGAAAAAAAAAATTCGGTCCGCTTTTCTCTGATCACGAGGAAGCTGCTGTTCGGTAGCTCTCGTTTCTTTTCTTAACATGAAATTGCGGTCGAGTTTGTTCCACTGCCAATGTCGGCAGTGGCGACGCCGCTGTCATGCTGCTGACGAAATCGCTGGAGGACCGCCCCCTTCATCTGCGGCGTGTCGGAGAGGCTCCTTGCGGGAAGCAGGATGGGCGATGAAGGAGGCGTGTGATTGCGTGTCAGGTTTCAGAAGACATGCCGTTTGATCTGCCAGTCAGTCGCTTACATTCGCCGCTCATTCCACATGTTTTTGGTACAATGGCGTGCCTCATCAAGCTCGCTGCGGAGAGACTGAGAGAGTCACCATGACGAAAACTGATGGAGGAAGAGGAGGAGGAATGAGCAGAACAAAATAATGAGCAGACTACTACTACTCATGAATAATAACAACAACAAAAATGATAAGATATAGGTGAAGATGCTGGCCTGCCTTGGGCCCTAGGCTAATTGTCCAATCTGGAGGATGCCCTCCTCTTTCTCACTCTTCCTCATCCTTCCTTCTGCTCTGTCCTTCAGGGCAGTGAAATAGTGTGTGTCAGGGTCTGTCTGTGGTGTGTGGCGAGGTCATGCTCTGACAGCACTAACACTCCATATCACCCCAGAGAGTCTATCAAAGCCACGCCCACTGCCCCACCCCCATCAGTTAAGCCCTGCCCCTGTAGACGCTGTGTGATTCAGCCCACCACTCACCCTCATGCATTTTAAAGAAATTGTTCACTAACCTTAAGGTGCAATCCAGATCTTAGTCCAAGCAAAGGAAGAGTATAACAACACTTTGTTCATTCATTTTTATTATTGCTTTATTTATTATTATCTCAAACATTTAAGTCCATCTTTGACAAAGGTGCGTGAGCCTGTCCTGAAAATGGCTATTGTTGTCACTGTTATGAGTTGCATTTCAATGTTTGTATTTTTTTTTTTTTTTTTTTAGTTTTGAAAATGAAAATAATTTCCATAAAAGGGATTATAAAAGCGTGGGTTCAAGAACTTTCCACTGGATTTAAAAATCAGCATTTTGAAATGTATTATGCATGATTTATGAAAAGCTTGTCTATCTACATAAAATGCGTGACCCAAAGTCATAAGATCAGTGCAGACGGCATGCGATGCCAGTGTGAAATAGCGTTAGCCTTATCCTCAGCCATCAGCAGAGGGGCGGAGCTCTCCTGCTCCTCAGCCAATCACAGCACAGCAAGCTGGAGCAGAGTCTGAGATCAAAGCAGCGTGAAACTTGAGCTAACCGCCACTCTGCTGCCGGCCGGACCACAGACAGATAATACTCCAACATGGGGGGGGGGGGGGGTGGGGGGACGACATGAAATAAGACGGATGAAAGATTTCCTCTCCCACCTCTGGGGAGTCTGGAGGCACAGAGCGAAGCGACGCAGGGAAAATCATAAATGTGTAAACAAAAACCCCGCGGGCCTCCTGGGCGTCTGCTCATTTCACTGACAACCTGCGTCTGGGAGACGGGAGGCTTTGATTTTCACAGCATTTCCTTTTCATATCACCGTTAATAATAATTATAGCGATAACTAACAACTATTGTTACTATAAGTAGCAGTAGCAGGAGAGGAACTAGCACCAGTAGCAGCAATTGTTGTCGTAGTAACAGCAGTAGTGAAAGTAGCAGCAGTGGTAGAACTACTATTAAAAGTTGCAGCATGAGTAGTAACAGTAGTGATAGTAACAAAAGTAGCAGCAGCAGTCATGGCAACAAAAGTAGCAGCACTAGCAGCAGCACTAGCGGCAGTAGTAGCGGTAGTAGTAGCAGCACTAGCAGTAGTAGTAGCAGCACTAGCAGCAGCAGTAGTAGCAGCACTAGCAGCAGTAGTAGCAGTAGCAGCAGTAGTAGCAGCAGTAGTAGCAGTAGTAGTAGCAGCACTAGCAGCAGCAGTAGTAGCAGCAGTAGCAGTAGTAGCAGCAGTAGTAGCAGTAGTAGTAGCAGCACTAGCAGCAGTAGTAGCAGCAGTAGTAGCAGCACTAGCAGCAGTAGTAGCAGCAGTAGCAGCAGTAGTAGCAGTAGTAGCAGCAGTAGCAGCAGTAGCAGCAGCACTAGCAGCAGTAGTAGCAGCACTAGCAGCAGTAGC
>JAFBMS010000116.1:45000-120000 GCA_019788955.1 Albula glossodonta | reverse complement strand
GGGTGTCATGTGTCTGTGTGTATAAAAATTGTGTGTGTGTGTGTGTGTGTGTGTGTGTGTGTGTGTCTCAAGAGTATGGGTGTCATGTGTCTGTGTGTATAAAAATTGTGTGTGTGTGTGTGTGTGTGTGTGTGTGTGTCTGTCTCAAGAGTATGGGTGTCATGTGTCTGTGTGTATAAAAATTGTGTGTGTGTGTGTGTGTGTATGTGTGTGTGTGTGCGTGCTCGTGTGTGCGTGTGTGTGCATGTCTGTGTGTGTGTGTGTGTGTGTGTGTGTGTCTGTGTGCTTCCTCACTCTTAACTTCCACACACTGCTGTGCTGCAGCTGAACTTCCTCGCTGGAGCTCCAGCAGCTTCAGTTAGAGAGGGCTTTGATTGTATCTGCTGGTATTTACCGCTGTCCCTGCAGACCGAGCGGCCGGCTTCACCGGCCCCACCGGGGAGATTCATCACTGGCAGGCAGGGATGCCGCTTCCTTCCCTGGAGCATTTCTCATCAAAGCAAAAGAAAACGGAGAGAGACGTTTTCTTTTGTCTCTGCTTTGGCCCCAGTTCGGCTGTGACCAGCCTCTGCCGTCTGCCAAGATCATGTGACACGGAAAGATGGCCGTTTAAGGGGGGGTGCCCCCTGAGAGCTTACATCACAGAACCAGCTCACCCAAAACCAATCAAAATATCTCTTCCTTTTTCCCTCCAATTTGATACACAATGTATCCAATGTAGAGATATTTCTAACGTTCATGTGAACAGCACTGTTCCTTGGATGTGTAATGCATAATAATAAAAGGAAAAAAGAATAGTTATGTAGACTTTGGGAGAGCAATCGTTTGAAAGGCCTAGCCTTTAGGCTATTGAGTTGAGCCCCACAGTCTGTGTCCTGTTAAGGCACTGCTCCATAGTGTCTCCCAGGGAGGAGACAGTCACTTGGTGGAGATATCCATGTGTCATTGCTCACCAGCAACTTCAGCTTCAGGATTGGTTCCACAAAGCTACCTGTGAAGCATCTTCCTCCAGCTCATGTTTGTTTATGTGTGCACTCCCCTGAACTGACAGTAGATGTTGCAGCAGTAAGTGCCGCTTGTAAGTACAATTGGCCATTCAAATTAGAGGGGAAAAAAGGACTACAGTCAGTGGACTACGAAACAGAGCATTCTGGGAACCGAGCTTTCCTTTAATGCATTTTTGAGACTTGATGTAATGGGATGAAAGCCTCTTTGGGATTCAGTGTGACATTGATTTTGAAGCTGGCACGCAGTAAGCATCTCAGTGACCACTTTTAAATGGATTTTAAATTGCAGTTTCAGCCATTTTTTGCAACCTTTTTTCCCTCTCATTGGAAGTACATGCAGAGCAACGCTTTTCCTTCTGAAATGGTAGATAAAATATTCATAATTTAAGCCGTAAATTGCAGAAGCGGCTGTACACGGTGTATCTTGACAGCTTTTAACTCGCCCCATTAAAATACACTCTGAAGTCCCTCTGCCTTCTCCTTGCCATTTTAAACATTCATGAGATTTGATTTCCATTATTTTATGTATTAATGTGAATTTTACAGATTGTGTGTTTGTATTCTTATCACAACAAACCTCAGGTCTCAGCTCATTGGAGGTCATTGTTCCTTGTCATGTGATTTTTGGCCACGCCCCTTTACCTTTGACTGGCTCCCCTGCCCCCGATCTGTCAATCACAGCTGTCAGGCCTAAAATGCAAAAACTCCTCTCAGAAACAAGGATCTGACTCAACTTCTCAAGAGGCTCTCAAACCTCCATATACAGCCATGCTTCTCAATATTTTGATGCATTTTTTGCACTTTTTCAATTTGGCTGCGCTCCCGAATTTGAAGTTAGCTGGAGGGGAAAAGGCCGGTGTGGTCCATTTCTAAAATCCATGAGAAAGCAGAGGTCTGAGACAAACGGCTGTGGAGCACGGAGTCTCGAAAACCCCCGAAATTACTCTGCGTTTCTGGAACCGTTGCGGAGCAGAAAAGTAATCTGTCCAGCAAGGACCTCCCCCTCGTTTGCGTTTAAGGGCTTATTAATTTTGGAGGCAGGAACAGCATTTAAATACCCTGGTAATTGGTTGCAGATTTTTTCCGCCAAAAGTGGGGGCTGCCTCACAGGGTCAGCCACAGGTCATGTCGAAGAGCATACCGCCATACCGCCTCCTCTTCTGCGCGGTCGTGGTTCTTCTTACAAGGAAGCCCTGTGTTTGGCATATATGTAGAAAACTAAAGCCAGGTTACCGAGCAACCCTCTGCAGGAGAGACAGGCATGCTGATTTCTCTGTCCGCATCAGACTGCGAGGCCCCCAGCTGGGCCCAGAACCTGCAGGGGCTGTGCCTGAAGGAGCCCTGCCCTTATCCTGGAATAAATGAATATAAAACACATGGAACAGGGGCATATTGATGAATACTAGCTCGAAAAGTTACCCCCCCCCCATTTGCTCAGTAACTTTTTAAACAGGATGGCCATGGCATGTCTTTGAAATATGCAAGGTCGCAGGTCATGACAGCTGGGAAATTTTAGAAGGAAGTCAGAAAGTTGACATTTATGGCCAAAAAAATGTAAGGGTGAGTCAGTAGGGTCTTTTGTCAGTTGTCACTTCAGATCAGGGAAATGACAAAGGGGTAGAAGGAGGGTGCTTGTATGGAGTATTTGTATGGAGCCACACTGTTATGATATATAGAGCATTTGGACAGGGCCCTGCTAGAAGGAACTGCTGTGTAGAGTATTGGGGCAAAGCCATGCTATAGGCTAATGCTGCATGGCATATTGGGACAGGGCAATGCTAAAGGCTAATCATGTACAGAGAATATGGATAGAGCCATGCTATAGGCTAATGCTGCATGGCGTATTGGGACAGGGCAATGCTAAAGGCTAATCATGTACAGAGTATTTGGATAGAGCCATGCTATAGGCTAATGCTGCATGGCATATTGGGACAGGGTAATACTAAAGGCTAATCATGTACAGAGTATATGGATAGAGCCATGCTAATAGACTAATGCTGTATTCAGTATTTTAATAGAGCCACACTGTAGATTAATGTTGTGTAGAGTATTTAGACAGAGCCACACTGTAGGCTAATGCTATATAGAGCATTTGGACAGAGCCATGCTATAATGCTATGGAGGGTAGTTGGATGGGGTCCTCAGCCTATAGTTGCACTGGGGTAAAAGTGTGTTTGGTGCGAACTGGAGCTTCTGTGCGGAGAACGGTCGAGCCGTCTCCACCTCCGATTCAGTCGCCTGGGCAGTTTCACTGCTGAAGCATGGAGCCGGCGGCTGAGGCTGTGGCAGGGGGTCTGTGCAGTCTTGCTCTTCAGGTTCATGTGCTTTCTCACTCCAGTGTGGTGTAGCTCTGGCCAGCTCCCCGCGATGTGCTTTGCACGGTTGATTGCCTCTTCTGACCAATCCCACAAAGTGTGTGCGTGCCTGAAATCTGAGGGCACCAATCATATTTCAGCAAGCCCCTGCCACAGGAGTTACTAACAGAAAGTCACAAAAATTCCACCTCAGGGATTCGGCTCTGTGCATGAAACCAGGGTGTCTTCCTGCATATATTATGGAAAGTGTAAAAACTCAAACCCAAAAAAAAAAAATCTTTTCACTCTCCCCTATGATGACTCATTTTTTCAGTGGTTGTTTTTGTCAGATTCACTTTTCAAGAATACTTTCATGTTGTTTTTCTTTTCCAGTTCTGTTCTTAGTATTATTTTGGTGTGTGTGTTTGGTTTTCAACCACAAGGCTCCCTCCGAACATTGCATAATGTACTTCCATTTGGCATGATGTTTTTCAAAACTGACTTGCGTCCTCTTAAGGGGGAATGCTATTTTGAATATAGAATGCTGTTCTCTTTTAGAATGAAAGGAAAGCATTCATTCTAAAGGACTTGTTTGCTTAACTCCAACACAATATTATACGCACAAAGAAAATTATGTCGCAATGTAATGTTGGATCTAGCCCATCAGCTTTGATTGCTGCTCTGTGTGCCCTGCTTGATCTAACACTCACACCCTTTGAGTCACAAGCCCAGCCCCCCAGCCACCATGCTAAAGCAAGAGGTTGCCATAAAGGCTGGCCTGTGGTCCTGCTTTGGCGGTCAGTGTGCGCTGTGTTGTGGAGGCTGGCGATGTTGGTCTCCGTCCAGCAGTATTTTGCTGAAGCTGGCGCAGGAAGGACAGAGGAGTGATTTAGATATCACCCACCCCTCCCCCCCCCCCCCCCCCCCCACCCCACCACCATCACCCTCCACACAAAACGCACAGTGACCCAGCTAGTCTGTGCTGGGTCCCAAACTCCATGCTGGTGAGAACGGCCACGTACGCCACATGATGAAGAGTGTGGGGGGGGGGCTGCTAGCGAAGGTCAGATTGTGTACAAACTGTCTGCAATTAAATATCCTGAGGTTAATCTGTGCTTCAAGCCTCTTCTCACTGTTGAATTAATTATGCTGTGTATATCTCTCCACGTACAATATTTGGGTTTCCTGGTGCTTATGGTCTCTTAGCAACCAGGTTTCAGTTCAAAATGAGGCAAAGCATACTCACAAACACGCACTCACACAAGCACACACACACGCACACACACATGCTCACACACACTCACACAGAGGGCTCACATTAGTGGACTCTAAGTGGATATGCTGTGTAATTAACACAAATCGTTCTGTTGTGTTCATTCATGCCAAGCGCGGTTGATGTCTTTGTTAGCCTTTCCGTGAGCGGTATCAGACATGCCATTTCAGCTCCAGCATGTCGTGTTGTGACTTTGTTTTTCATACAGTTTGCTGCTCAGTCCCCACATTAATATTTGACGTCTATTCCACCCGAAGCCGGCAGTTCTGATATGAGGAACACAGTTAGAATTTGAGGAAGGAACGCAAACACGTTCGACAAGGTTACACAAAGGGCTTTGACTTTATCGGCCGCACATTAATTATGACATGTAAATATTCTGTGTTTTGGGTGGTTGTCAGCAGGTCTGCTTCGTGTGACTCAGCGCTTCCTGTCCCGGTGCATTCCTTTATCTCTCCGCCAGATTGCTCCCAGGAAGAGATTACGCTTTCCTTCTTCCGAGTGTTGTCATCTCCGATTGACAACCTACCATTTTCTGTGGAAGGGAGTTTGAATATAATTCTGAATTATACTGTGAATGTATTTAGGCATTGATATTAACTCCACCTGGTCATGTGGTCAACTGCTGTCATGGTAACTGGTGCCCCAGTAGACACACTCGTGTTCCTGTCCATTACTGTTGAAGCAGTGGTCTCAATTCCTGGTGCTGGAGAGGTACAGAATATGCTGGTTTTTGTTGATGCTCAGTGCTTAATGACCAATTAAAAAGTTAATTGCACACCTCACCTGCGTACCTCACCTCACCTGGCTTTTTGGGTGTAAAGTGGCCGTGGATTTTCAGGTAAGTGCAGAAACCAGGCTGTCAATGGTGGCCTCCAGGCCCAACATCAAGGACCATGGTCTTAAAGGTTAGGCACTTTGGCATTTTAGTTTATCTTCTCGCCCAGAGCCTGAGCTACCTACTGGCACTATTTTCATCTCTCTGTGCGCAGAATGTAGATCGGTCTTGAGCCGATGCTAACTGTGTTAGCACAGTGATTGGAAGTCCACATTAACGGCTAACAAGCTCATTGGGAAAAAATTAGGAAATAGGCCTCAATGGTGGGCTAACTCAGTGAAGCTGTTCGTGGTGGATGAGCAGTGGAAGTGTATGGTAATCAGGGAGCTAACCACAGGTGTTTCGCTCAAAACTGAGCCTATAGCTAGTGCACTAACTTATCCCGATTCAATGTAATACTGCTCTGTGTATGGGGGTATGCTAATATGGGGGTATGCTAAGCTAATTAACCAATGAATTGATGTGTGTGTGTGAGTGTGTGTACGTTTGTGAGAGTGAGTACGTGAGTGTGTGTGTGTGTGTGTGTGTGTGTGTGCACATGTACGTTTGTGAGAGTGAGTGTGAGTGTGAGTGTGTGCGTGTGTGTGTGTGTGTGTGTGTGTGTGTGTGTGTGTGTGTGTGTGTGTGTGTGTGTGTGTGTGTGAGAAACAATAAGGCGCTATCATACATCTGTTAACACCTCATTAGACTGTCCAGGAAAGTGTGCAGACGTATCCAGGCACTCTGTCAGAGATGAGTAACACCTGGAGTTTAGGGGGACCCCGCCACCCCCGATCCATTTCACAAGAGTCCTTAATGTAATTCCCGCCGAGCGGGGGGCTGGCGGTGGAGCAGCGCTGAGAGGATCGTGCTTTTCATAAGGCCAATACTTAACCCATCCATTAGTCACCCTGGGTGACATTTTCAGAAATGATTATAGTCGTTCCAAATAGTGTTATGAAAATTCTGTGAGTAATAAGACGTTAATGCTGCCTGCGGTCTCGCCAGCAGAACGGGTTTTTCTTTCCCCTCTTTACCCACGCATACAGGTTCCTGTGCTGGTTTACAGCGATCTGGTTGGACCACAGAGGCTTGTCTTTGTCTTGATGTTCTGGTGTCTACAGTCGCCGCGGTTACCAGCCCATTCCCGCCAGCCTTGCGTGCAGCGAGTCTCGTGAAACCTGTGCGTTCAGCTGAAATAAGCGTGCGCGGATCACCCCTGATTTAAGGGAGGCTCACTGCTCATTAACCACTTGTCACTTACATAATTAGACCTGCCAGCTGTGCTCTGATTGAGTGGAAAAACCGAGCGACGCTTCTGATTGGCCCAGCCTTCATGCATACGTTATCTCAGTGGAGAGCAGGGCTGTCACAGTGTGTGTTTGACCGGGCCAAAACACGGCTGGTAAAGGAAGCCAGAATCTGGCCAGGGTGAGCCAAAAATCCCGCCATATCTCCAAACTAACCTCCTTTTTGATGATCAACAGTTTATTGAGTTTTACATTGGAAGACAATTTATAGCATGTATATGAAGGTTGACAATGCTTTTTTTTTTTTTTTTTTTATAAATCAGCCAAGATGCTTACAACATACAACACAACAAGACGTGAAAAATGCTGAATGAAACCAGACTTTACCCCTTCTATCCACCGAGCACACTGGCTCACGTGAAATCACCCCCACAGCGCAAAGTCACACCAGGATCACCACATGCAAATAGGTGGCTTGCTAATGCAGGGGACAGGCTAATTTTCACCAGCTCCGTGATGCATTATGCATAAGCTCATTTAATGCACTAATCACTTGGTGAGAGAGGGACGTCTCTGTCCCAGGAGATAATCCCCGCAGCAGACACACACCAGTAGCCTGGCTTACCCGTGTGCGGATCAATACGTATGGTGTAGAGGGGAATTTAAGACCTGTGGGTCACATTTACACGCTGCGCATTATGAGCAGTAACAAGACTTAATCTGATTTATTTATTTATTTTTATTATCAAAACCACAGGTTGCTGCTTATTTTACATTTGCTGAGTTAGTAATAAGCAGATATTTTGAGTTGTTTCTGAATGGCACAGGGTGTTAAGCTTAGTGTTTGTGTTGTCATGGGCTCAGTGTTTATGAAGTCATAAATTCTGTGATTGTGATGTCATGAGTTCAGTGAATGTAATGTCGTGAGTTTGGTGACCATGATGTTGTGAACCCAGTGACTGTGATGTCATGAGTACGGTGATTATGATGTGGCAGGTCAGTGATTGTGATGTCATGAGCTCAGTGACTAGAATGTCCTTGGATGAGCAGGAGACAGGGGAAAAGGGCCAATGGAGGGAGCACAAGCTGTTCATTGTGCTGAGAGAATCGACCCAGCTGGTCAGCCACCTGAGTTTAAATGGGTCTGCTGTGCACAGCTCTCATTTCTACTGTTAGAATCTCATGATCTCATTTCTTTTTCTTCTGCTGTAGCAGCGAGTCAAAGCAAGCGTGAAGCAGTCTCCCAACAATCTCACACAGAATTGAATCCTTGAGTTATCCTCGATTCATCCCAGCAAGGCAAACTCACATCGCTTTGCTTTTCTCATTCTTCTCCTATCCCCACCGATTTTCTTTTCTTTCCTTTCCTTTTCTTCCCTTGTTTTACTGGCCTCGGCTGGCCTTGGCAGTTAACGTGCTGTGACTGCCTGCACTGTTTGTGTTGGAGTCAGGAAGTTGAGATGAGTGGATTACAGCGCGGTAGTGAAGTGGGGAAAGTAGGGCGACGTGGTGGTGGAGCAGTTAAGGAACTGGGCGTGGAACCAGGAACCTGGGGGTCGTCGTGTGGGGTTCTGCTGTCCGACCCGTGTCTTGGGTACTTAACCCCAATTACCAAACATGAATATCCAGCCATATGAATGCATAATATGTAAGAAAAGTAAGTTGCATAAGTCTGAACATGGATGCCTGCCAAGCAAGTAGAATTAAACAAGGGGCAGGAGGGCAGTACTGCAGTCTGTAGCTATACAAAGATGATCCTGTACCACCATTACCAGAATACCGTAACCGCACAAGAATGAAACTTAGTAGATAAGCAAATGTACATAATTATTAAATGGTTCCAACTGAATTTCATCCAGACTTAATTATTTTTCCCCTCATAGCAGAAGGTTCAGATGACTGTCCTTGAGCCCGATAATTCTGGATTTTGATAAAATCTCATGATAAGAGGAGACTGAAAAAAAATTTATTATTTATTTGAAGCTCCCTAGACCCTAAGTTGATAAAGATCTGTGATAAATAAAGATGAATTATTTATGGAAACTTTCCTGTTGCATGTGAAAAAATTGTACACACACACTCACACTCACACACACACACGCGCACACACACACTCACATACACGCACACACACACACACACGCACACACACACATGCTCTCTCACACACATACACACACACACACACACACACACAGTAAAGCCCAGTGCATTGTAAATGAGAGTCCTCACTCTCTGATTCTGTGTGCCACCGCTTGTTGAATTGGAAAGCAATTACTGCATTAACTGGCTCTTTGGTTATGATGGACAGTAATGAGGTCCCATTTTGGCGTCGACTGACCGAGCAGAATCCGTGATGGAAGGAGGGTCCCCAAGCTTGAGACAGCGAAGGAAAGGGGCCAGCGTCTACACCGGTGACCCAGAACCAATTCCAATGCACCACACAGCAGAGAGGGTTGTGTGGCTGAATATAGTAAGGTGGGGTTGTGGACTTCATGTCTCTAATCCAAAACGGGTTTCGGCTCCAGGCCAGAGGAGGAGAAGATGCACCAATTTTCCTGTGCAGTGCCGCCTTTTACGCCCCCCCCCCCCCCCCCCAACCCAAACCCAAGCCTTCACCCAGATCCAGATGCACTGCCCTTCAAGGCAGTTGCCTAGTTACAGGCGCCGTACTAGAAGTCACTTCCTCCAAAGGTCGTTGGGAGCAGGCGGAGTCCTCTCTGGTTTGGTCTGCAGCCACTGAGCGCTGTTTTCTGTTCTGGTTCTCGCGGCCGTAAATCCTGCTCATAGGGGCCGCCCAGAAGACACGGCGCGTAAAAAACGTAAATGGCTGCAAATTGAGCCTGTGATTGGCCCATGTGTGACATCTGATGTGTGACACCTCAGATCTCCACTGTAGAGGCCTCCGGAGTGACACTGTGACAGGAAAAAGAATCACGCCTCTTAGCTGTGTGTCTTAAATCTCACCAGGCTGAAATGAACACCTCTCCATTTCAGAGCCCAGGGCATTGTGGGTACTCCAGGCAGTGTGGATCATACAGAAGAGTGTGAACATTACCTTAGAAGTTATTCATTACACTGAGAAGCATTTGATGAAAAGAGGCTCCAGGCAAAGCAACAGCAAGAGTGTGAGAAATAACACAGAGAGCTGCTGCTCAAGCTGGTTTCTGTCTCAGCCAAATACTCCCGCTTAATTAGTCCAATTAGCTAATTGGCTCTGCACATTTATGCTGATTCCCCAAAATGCCCTGTGGTGAAATGTAGGGTTTAGCGTAGGGGAAAATTTGCAGTCTTCAGCCATGAGGTAATATGCATTTTATAAAAATAAATAAAATGAAAGCCTTAGTGATTAACATGATTGGTGGGCTCGTTAGGGAAGTGGTCGGGCTCGTTGAGTAATTAAAAGCAGATGTTTGAGCAGAAGCTGTAATCTGTGACCAGCCCCTCTGGGAGTTATGGTGTCCTTCGGGATCCAGCACCCCCTTCTTGCCCTGGAGGAGTAACAGGCCTATAGGTTTCAGTGGTGCCTTTCCTGACAGTGAGGATTCTGCAGACAGAGCGACAGGAGAGGTCACATCTCCAAAAACCAATGGCTCCGAGCTAAGTGATGCAGTGTGGAGCTGGAGCCAAGAGTCCCAAGTGCCTCAGGTCTCCAGTGATTTCAATGTTACCGATTTTGTGTGCATTCCTTGATTTGCTCCATCCGACTGTGTGGTGTGGTTGTATCCAGTCTTTTATGTTTGGCCTGGTTTTGTGTTTTTGTGCCCAGGTTGGTGAAGCATTTGGGTCTGGTTTGATGTAGTTGCTCCAAGACTGTAAAGTTGGTTTTGGTTTGATGTAGTTGCTCCTACTCTGTAAAGTTGGTTTTGGTTTGACATAGTTGCTGCTACACTGTAAAGTTGTACGTGGATTGGTGTAGTTGCCTCTGGATTGTAAAGTTGGGTTTGATTTTCTGTAGTTGCTTCTGGATTATGAAGTCGTGTCTGGTTTGTTTTTAGTTTTGACAGATCTCTCCCGGCAGTGGAGCGTGGCTGTGCCTCGACAGCGTTTTGGCAGCGGTAAATAAAGACGTGCAGGGAAGGAGCGATGTGCATGGCGGTTGAGGTTTAGAGCGTAGAGATTTACAGCAGCTGAGCTGTGTTTACACACACACTGAGGTTTCCTCTGAGGATGGGCCTCGTCCATGTTCCACACCAGCGAACCTCAGAATGATGCAGATTCACTGAAGAGCAGCTGATGTCTATCTCCGCCAGCCCAGCCTCCAGCTCCACTCTTCCACCAAGGCAGTCCGAGGGCCGGTTTGGAGCTGGCGCCTAATCTTGAACCAGTTCTTTGGGTTTCGACAGCCACCGGAAAGAACTGGGTCTCGGCCAGGAAAACTGGTTTGAGAGCGGCACCAACATTTAGTTGGTCTAGAACCAAGAAACCTGTGGAGAAGCAAACCAGTTCTTAGAAGGTTCGCAAGAACCGGCACTAGCACCAGCCCAGAACTAGCACCTAGTCTGCGTTGGTGGGAAGGGGGTATGTGTGAAACTGAGGTTCTATGAACGTAAGGGGGTATGACAGATTTGGCAGAATTGTGGGGACCTTACCGCCACACTCCCTGAATTCCTGGGGAAGACCGGGCGTGGCTGTTTCCTGTTTACGAATAGGTGTGGCCGTCCCTTTCTTTGGCGTTATCACTGTCTACATTTCTGAATGTAACTCTGGTCGGCTGACCGTTCCTGTCCCTTCTTCCATTTTGTACTTTTCCCCACCCTGCTTTTTTTTTTTTTTTTTGGACTGTTAGTCTAACCTTTATCTCAGCCTGTTGTTTCCCAGTCTTAGAGCTCACTCCTGTATATCTGTGCATGATGAGAAGTGTCATTCTCTAAAATCGGCTGGGCCGTAGATCATCTCCAAACCTGTGCTTTTCAACACAGTGCTTTGGTCATGTATAAGCACGTTTGAGTTTTATTTTAAAAGGTGCAGAATGCAACAGCAGATGGGAATTCTAACACTGAATTCAGGCTGGCACCGCTTAAGGCCGTTATCATGATGCACACCAATTGTTTACAAGCACGATTTTGGCTCAGAACCTACAATTCACAATGCAAATTGAGGTCTGAGGAGCTTTATAACTCTCACCAAATCTCGTTTTCTGATCTCTGCCAATTTATCATGGGCATGCAGCAATATTTGGATGAAAAAGTCTTGCATACTCCACTGTCAAACAATATTGATATCAACCTACTTAAGTCAACCTTTTATTCATTTATTTATTTTTTTAATAGAAAGTGCTTTCACAAATACTTGAGACTACATGGCTACGGCATATCTTGTGAAAGCCATTACTCCACTGTTACAGAATCTGAGCAACAGTATTTCTGAAGTATCATATATTGTAGTGTGGAGTAAGTCCTTAATGTCTCTGAGGGGCAATTTGCTTCATAAAAAGTAGTCAGTAAAATACAGGAAAGCAATTATTAATGCATCGCCTTAGCACTGTCACTGGTTGCCACTAGCGTAGCTTAGCGTAGCGCACATCCATATACTCCAGTATGGGGCATGTGAAGGCACAAACATCACGGCTCTCAGGACAGATGGTGTTTTACTGTCGGGAAAATCCAGGCGGGGACAGATGAATCCACACCGCATACGGTGCAGTGAACTGGCTTTCTTGCTCCCATCTTCAGATGAGCGAGTTTAGCGCAAACCTAGTCCCTGTTTTGTGAGGCGGTTAAATCCACAGATTCAGTGACTGGGGCGTTGCAGTCGGTAATGTGGTGCTGGTGCTTTGCAGATTCTGCTGGAATGGGATTAATGGCATGCTGTAATTGATAGAACAGTATTATTTAAAATACATTCCCAGCCATCTGCTCTTGCTTGCACTTCAACATCTGTGCGTAAGCCATACAAATTTGCTTCGCCTGATTTTTTTTCCCTTCATTTTTTGTTGAATATTTCACATTTGTTTCACTTTAGTGTTTAGATAATGAATGCTGAAAGCTGCCAGTGACTTTTATGCCGCATTATTTACCTGCTGCAGAAGCTCAGACAGTCCCTGGGGCAAACCCTTCTGCACTCTGATTGGCTGAGCAGGAAAAGGCGGGGGCCTCAAATCCCAGCCCGGAGGCCTGCGGTGCGTGCCGCTTTTTTGTCATTACTCAGTTCCTAACTGGTCAATTAAAGCAGACAATCACAATGTCAGCTTACCTTAACTGGTTTCTTGGATCCAGAGTGGTTGTGCAGTTTTAAGGTGAAGGGCGAAACTCAATTTTCCCCCGTGGCTCTGCAGGACCAGTATAAATTGTACGTTTATTGGAGGGAGGATGGCGGCAAAGACATGTTAAATCAGTCCTCATCCGTAGGACACACATCTATGCTGCTTCAGATGGTTGTGGGTTCTAGACCCACTCTGGCCCATTCAGTGCTGCTGTCTTCCTGCATAAATTTCTGCTGTCTTAATAAATGTGAAAACATGCAGTGGGAAAATGGGCTTTCACTCTCCTTTTATAAGTAAATAAGTAAATAAAAAGAATATACACGCTGGCATGTGAGGTGTCAGTGGGTGCGCTGAGCTGAATGCAGTATTAAGGGCGATTGGCTTGACGAGCTCTTGCCTTTTGAAGATGCAGCTCGGCAGTTCCGCTCAGATGATTGGTAGTCTGATCTCTCTCTCTCTCTGTCTCTGCCTTGAGGATTTCATGTAAACATTTGCTCCGGGTTTTATTGTCTTTGACGCAGTGCTGAAGGTGAATCATTTACCTCGGTCTGTGCGGGGGGTCCAGCCACAGGAAGGAGTAGCCAGATTGACACTGATGAGCAGAGATTCAGCTTTCAGTTTTCAGCCTCCACGAATTGAAAACGCTTCTAAAAATTCCATCGCCGTGGCGACAACAGTGACTGTAAAAGTTCTGTGTCCATGGTAACCATGGGTGGGTCAGGCAGGGACATGATGCTTTGTGGGTACAGAGGTGCAGCAGGGATAGCAATGCACCCAGACTGGAGGCTCGATCACACTGCCTGCACACTCACACCGGCTGACAGGCAGAGATACGGCTGGCCTTGTCAGGAATGTGTGTGTGTGTGTGTGTGCATTTGTGTGTGTGTGTGTGCATTTGTGTGTGTGTGTGTGTGTGTGTGTGTGTGTGTGTGTGTGTGTGTGTGTGTGTGTGTGTGTGTGTCTGTGAGTGTGTGTGTGTGTGTGCGCGCATGTTTGTGAATGAGTGAGTGTGTGTGTGTGCACTTGTGTGTGTGTGTGTGTGTATGTGTGTGTATGTGTGTGTCTGTGAGTGTGTGTGTGTGTGTGTGCATTTGTGTGTGTGTGTGTGTGTGTGTATGGGTGTGTGTGTGGGTGTGTGTGTGTATGTGTGTGTGTGTGTGTGTGGTGTGTGTGTGTGTGTGTGTGTGTTTGTGTGTGTGTGTGTGTGTGTGTGTGTGCTCGCACGTGTGTGTGTGTGTGTGCATTTGTGTGTGTGTGTGTGTGTGTGTGTATGTATGTTTGTGTCTGTGAGTGTGTGTGTGTATGTGTGTGTGTGTGTGCAGTGTGTGTGTGTGTGTTTATGTGTGTATGTGTGTGTGTTTGTGTGTGTGTATGTGTATGTGTGTATGTGTGTGTATGTACAAAGATCTGTGTGCACTTTTTCATGTACAATTTTCTACATTGCTTCAGTGTATGTGCTGCCATTGTGTGTGTGTGTGTGTGCAGTATGTGTGTGTTCGTGCATTTTTGTGTGTTTGCAGTGTGTGTATGCATGTGTCTGTGTGTTTTTTTGTGTGCATGTGTGTGGGAGTGTGAGATTGTGCCTGTGTGTGCCCGTGAGTTTGTCTGAGTGCATGTGGGTGTATTTGCTGATAAGACATGGACCACCAGGAGAGGCACGCTAGGGGGTCCTCACTGCGCAAACATTCGCCGCGCCTTAGCAGAGTGCCTCCATATTCATGCACTCATATGGAATTATTATGTTGTGTGTGTATGTGTATTCAGATTATACTTCATGTTTAATTCATGTGTTTTCGTGAACGCCATGCTAATGGAGGGAATGGGAGACCCATGTCGGGGCCGGTATCAGCCGGTATCAGCCGAGTGCAGGTGTGCTCTAATGCCTGCTCTCCCTGCAGTCAGTCCTGAGCTGCTCTCCCTGCAGTCAGTAATGCAGTCTCTAAGTGTGAGCTGCTCTCTCTGCAGTCAGTGATGCAGTCTCTCAGTGTGAGCTGCTCTCCCTGCAGTCAGTAATGCAGTCTCTCAGTGTGAGCTGCTCTCTCTGCAGTCAGTAATGCAGTCTCGCAGTGTGAGCTGCTCTCCCTGCAGTCAGTAATGCAGTCTCTCAGTGTGAGCTGCTCTCTCTGCAGTCAGTAATGCAGTCTCGCAGTGTGAGATGCTCTCCCTGCAGTCAGTCCTGAGCTGCTCTCCCAGCAGTCAGTAATGCAGTCTCGCAGTGTGAGCTGCTCTCTCTGCAGTCAGTAATGCAGTCTCTCAGTGTGAACTGCTCTCTCTGCAGTCAGTAATTCAGGCTCACAGTGTGAGCTGCTCTCTCTGCAGTCAATAATGCAGTCTCTCAGTATGAACTGCTCTCTCTGCAGTCAGTCCTGAGCTGCTCTCCCTGCAGTCAGTCATGCAGACTCGCAGTGTGAGCTGCTCTCTCTGCAGTCAGTAATGCAGACTCGTAGTGTGAGCTGCTCTCCCTGCAGTCAGTAATGCAGTCTCGCAGTGTGAGCTGCTCTCTCTGCAGTCAGTCCTGAGCTGCTCTCTCTGCAGTCAGTAATGCAGTCTCTCAGTGTGAGCTGCTCTCCCTGCAGTCAGTAATGCAGTCTCTCACTGTGAGCTGCTCTCCCTGCAGTCAGTTATGCAGACTCGCAGTGTGAGCTGCTCTCTCTGCAGTCAGTAATGCAGTCTCTCAGTATGAGCTGCTCTCCCTGCAGTCAGTAATGCAGTCTCTCAGTATGAGCTGCTCTCTCTGCAGTCAGTAATGCAGTCTCTCAGTGTGAGCTGCTCTCCCTGCAGTCAGTAATGCAGTCTCTCACTGTGAGCTGCTCTCCCTGCAGTCAGTTAGTCTCAGAGCTGCGCAGTGTGCAGTCTGCTGCTCTCTGCAGTCAGTTATGCAGACTCGCAGTGTGAGCTGCTCTCTCTGCAGTCAGTAATGCAGTCTCTCAGTATGAGCTGCTCTCCCTGCAGTCAGTAATGCAGTCTCTCAGTGTGAGCTGCTCTCTCTGCAGTCAGTAATGCAGTCTCGCAGTGTGAGCTGCTCTCTCTGCAGTCAGTAATGCAGTCTCTCAGTATGAGCTGCTCTCCCTGCAGTCAGTAATGCAGTCTCGCAGTGTGAGCTGCTCTCTCTGCAGTCAGTAATGCAGTCTCTCAGTGTGAGCTGCTCTCTCTGCAGTCAGTAATGCAGTCTCGCAGTGTGAGCTGCTCTGGCTCTGCTCCTCTGCACGCTCCTCCTTTATGAGTCCCTGTAGGAGAATCATCTGGCCTGTAAATGAGTGTGTTAGGATTCCCAGCATCCCGCTGCTTTTCATCACCCAGCACTGCAGCAGTCAGCGAGCGCCGGTTCCCCCGGGCCTGACGGAGGACCTGCAGATTTCAACACCCGTGCCCTTCTGTTTGAGAACAGAACTCAATCTGTGGGAGTGAGGTGTGTGTGTGTGTGTGTGTGTGTGTGTGTGTGTGTGTGTGTGTGAGCATGTGTGTGTGCGCGCACGTGTGTGTGTGTGTGTGTGTGTGTGTGTGTGCGCATGCGTGTGTATGCGTGTGTGTGCGTGTGTGTGTGCATGCATTTTGGCAGAGGCACATGTGTAAATTGCGGACAGCAGATCCATCTGCGTGTTACCGTGGCGATACAGGGGGACGTCTCTCAGGGTTACGAGTCTCCCAGTAACCGGCTCCGTCGTTTCAACTGAACTTGGCAG
Organism: Albula glossodonta; assembly: GCA_019788955.1. Classification (NCBI taxonomy): domain Eukaryota; kingdom Metazoa; phylum Chordata; class Actinopteri; order Albuliformes; family Albulidae; genus Albula; species Albula glossodonta. The sequence continues at coordinate 103,471 of JAFBMS010000116.1, read as the reverse complement.
GAGGATCTGCAGGAGATTGAGGAGGAGGAGGGGGGAGGCGTGAAGCAAGCTTTGGCATACCTCTGCTGCGATCTCACCACGCCTGAAAGAATATAATAAGATAAGCGGAGAGCAGAGATTTGCCTCCCGTTGCCGGCCAATTATGCTACGACATGCCTGGAATTCTCAGCAGGCAACCTGCGTGTATGGCTCCCTCTCTCTCCTCTCTTTTCAGAGCGCTGGGACCGCGGGGCTCAGTCCCACTGTATTTAAAGGCTGTTTACTGCTTTGTCCTGTTACTGAGTTTGATTGACCCAGTTCTGCTCAAGGAGAGCATTGTTTTCTGGTTTTGGGGGGGGGGGGTGTGGGCTTCTCTTAGTTTGTCCTTAGAGGTGTAATATATGAGTTGATGTGTTTGGTTGGAAGGGCTTGGGCTTGGGTTTTGGGGGGGGGGGGGGGCGTCTGTTTTTGTTGGCTGTTGGAAGCGAACAGTACGATCGTACAGGGAGACGACATAATTTAGCGCTGCCCGTGTCGTCAGTTAGTGTGGGAACCATCGTCATCTTTCCTCCTCATTCTCTGAGAGCGGGCATCTCATGTCTGGGACGGGGGGGGGCGTTTGGGGTGCAGGAGTAAACGATCAGTTGGCCCTCTGTCCCCACAGTTTGGAGTTTTCATTCCAGAAAAGTGGCATGCGTTTTTGGGTCTTTCTCACCCTTCATTAATTCATCGTCCCAGTCAAGTTGATCGTTGGGAGATTTGTGCTGGTGCTCTGTCTCTGAGATCCAGGCCAGAGAAAGAAGCAAGTTAACTAGCCAGTTTGGTTACAAAAGCCTTGAGCAGCATATAGGGTTTGTTTTTTTTATAATTATGTGCAAATTAATCACAATCATGTAATTACAGTCATTGTGTTTGGGGACAGCAACAAAAAAAGCAAACAAATTGCCAGATTAATTACACTTTATGAATAAGATCAAGCTCAAAGAGCACGGCATCCAACACATGCACTACTGTGCTTCTTTACCACTGATCGACCCTGAAGCAAAAAGAAAAAAATCAATAAATAAATAAAAATTCCAGAAAATGCATGACCCAAATGGGTTGTCAATAATGGCCCTGGGGTCACTTGTCATCTTTAAAGTGACATCGCTTTCTCAGGTGACCTTTGACCTCTGTATTTTCCTTCTTTCCTTCACCCGGTTTTCTCTTGTATTTATATATGGAATCGAACCTCTGACTGCAGCCTGTTGAATTACTGGCATGGCTCCCTGACCATGACACCTCTCTGCTGTTCCCCAACGAGGGATTGAAGAAGCGGCCAAATAACCTTTCTCTCTGATGGGTACAGTAGCCATGTAACGCTTACATTAATTAAGCAGTATAAGAAGCAGGTGTAAGAGCAGGTGTCAGATGTATTGCCCCACCCATAATAGACATCATACATGAACTCGCAGTCACCAACAGTCTCATAACTGTAAGCTCATGTGTGGTATGGCAATGATGTGTAACTAAACCAACGTCACTTACTGTGAGGAATCACGAATCTTGTGATTGGGTGAGTGAAATGACAAACCTTCTAAGCCAATCAAATTCACTCTCAGAGGACTGCTGGTACCAATCAAATTGCAGAAAGCCTAGACCAGGAAAGGTCGTGAGGCTTACCCGACACTCTGTCACTGTTTTTGTATCTATAGCTAATGCCAATTTCAAAGGAACCCACACCTGTGAGTGTAGCCTTTGCACTGTGAATTGATAAATTTGCCTTGAGAATATTCCATCTGCACACGAAAGTGCAGCTGATGAATAAAATGGCAGGATCAACATCTGTATGTGTGTACGTGTGTGTGTGCGCGCGTGTGTGTGTGCATGCGTACTTGCTTGCTTGCGTGCGTGCGTGTGCGTGTGTGTGTGTGTGTGTGTGTGTGTGTGATAAGAGATTTCCAGTACGCTGAACACAAGCTCATGCAAACCTGGTATGGAATCTTCCTTATGCACGCACGTACATCCTGCTTCGCCGGCATTGCCATCGTAGCCGTTGCCATAGAAACGGAGCCGCATTCTGGGGCCGGGGTCCCACTGATCTCCTCCAGAGAGACTCTCTTCACATCTTAATACTTGAGGCCTCGTTGTATAGATTTCAGTTCAGAACAGAAATGAGTTTCTAGAGATTATTATTATTAATAATATTAATATTATTAATGTTGTTATGAACAGCTTTATTTCTGCAACTTTCTAGCATTTGCAGGTGAGACGGATCTATATAAATTTAATGTAACACTGTATGGTAAAACAGAAGTCTTAAAGATTATAATGTAACATGCATAATTCATGCATAAGTAAAAGCGTGAAAGCATGGTAAAGAGGATTTAAAACACTTTTTTAAAAATGGCAGTAACAGAAGAAACAGTTAAAATAAATGAAGTTAAGTTGAATAAAAAAATCCCAGTCAGGTTTTCATTTCCTATTCCGCTTTGTTGGGTTGTTGGGAGGGATAGCAGGAGAGATTACGGTAGCTGTTCGGATAGCGGCCCTCCTAATTTAGACTAACCCCCCCCCACCATACACTCTCCCCGGCCGGCTCCTGGTGCACTGTCAGTCTTCCCTTTGAACTCGCCGCGGTAATGAGCGTAATCTCTGCCACGTGCGCTAATTAACTCTGAACAGCATCTCCACCCCGCGGTCTCCATCTGAGCTGCTCATACCTGGCAACCCTCACATCAGAACCTCCCAAGTCCCAATCAATTCATCGTTTTCCTTATAGATATTGATCGGATATACTGTGGAATGACTGTATTGATCACCCGCATGCATATATATGGTGTATTTTGTTATTTTGTATTCTAACAGAGTAAGCCAGGTCACAAAGCCCATCGTTTATTCAGACCCAACAGACAGGAGGGTTTATTCAGTCAAGCATACTTGTCTCTTCAAGAGCATCTGCTTTTCAGTCAAAATTGACTTCAGTGTCTTTAAGGGCACAAGTTATTCTGTTTTGTTTTGTTTTTTTTTTTTAAAAAAAACAACACATTGCAAAGCACATTTTTGATAAACATAAGATAAAACTCTTAAGGAAAAGTTATATTTTAATGTTTAGTCTGTGTTGATCGAATTGCATATGCAAAAGAGACAAATTGCATTTGCCTAGACGTTGTTTACTTTTGTGTCTCATATATTAGCCAAATATTTTACTAAACTGGCTATCAAGCTAGATTCCCCACATTCCATTGTTATACATCATATGTCTCCAAGTACAGTGTAAAAAAAAAAGAATATTTTATACAAGAAACAACAACAGTGGTTGACAGGTCAGACCTCCACCTTCCCAGCATCCCTATCTTTGCAGCATCTCAGAGGATGCTGTCTTTATGCTCTCAGGTGCTGCTGCTCTGATGACCTCATGCAGGGACGCCTGCAGCATTTGATGCTATTTTATGCACAAAACAATGCAAATGGTAGTGCTAATTCTAATTGGGTGGGATACTTTGACAGAACGATTTGCTGTGTGCGGGAGATTATTAGCTTCATTAGCGTGTGAGAATATTCGCTTTTTAATGGTACTTATGCTGAGAGGCAGTTCCAAAACGAATTAGGTGTTAAAATCCAAAACGCTCACTAAAGATTTTGATGTTTTGCAATGATATTTTTTTAATATTTGTTTCTCTTTGAAAGAGAACATTTGATTCTGTAATGATTGTAAATATCGCTCAAATTACTAATGAACTCACTTGAGCACGCACACAAACATACATTCATACACACACACTCGCAAACACATAGCCTACTCAAACCCAAGCATACAGTACACTCACTCACTCTTTCGCAAAGACAGTCATCCAGACACATGTATGCATACACACACATTCACATGGACTTGCTGTCAGACTGTCATTAGTGCAGTTACTCACTCACACACAAACACATATACACATACAAATTCACACTTGCAAACACATGCTCAAACACATTCTCTCGTGAATGCATACTCAAACGGACACAGACGGACAGACAGACAGACAGACACCATCGCCACTTCTTTAAAATTCTGCCTGTGTCTTGTTGCCCCCCAGGGGTTTATCTCTCTCTTATCCTTGATGCAGCATCCCATACAATAAAAAAAAATCCCATCTCTGCTTCAGACATCTTCAGAGTTTTTCTGAGAGGAGATGCAAATTTAACCGTCTGAGAATTCCCCAATCAGAAGCTGCACGCGCATATTTATTCTGGCATTTTCCGTCGTAAGAAATAATCAGTCACGTCGTCTTAAGGACCCTGATTAGAGGAGTTTTCCCTGCCGCTCCTCTCCTCACGCCCTCCCCACCACCCCACTAGTGTCTCTCAGCCTGGCTGTGCAGGAGGCCAGCTGGAAAAAAAATAAATAAATACAAAAATAACTGTCCAGTTCTTTTTTCAGAAGGTCCTGATTCTAACCTGGCTCTCTTCTCCTTTTGCCGCTGTCTTTAACTGCAGTAGATTGTGTCCGCCTCACACTGCTTGTCATCAATGGCTTCATTTGATTGGTCAGAATCCATTCTCCAGTAACAACAGCTGTTCCCCTCTCACTTCCTGCTCTCTCACTCTATCCTCCTTTCCCCCCTTTCTGTTCTTTCTATCTTCATCACTCTTCATCTCTTTTTCAGTCTCCTTTATCTCTCACTTTCTTTTCTTGTCTTTCTTTTGCTCTCCTCTCTTTTTCTCTCCCTTCCTCTTCACACACAGGGGTTAGTGTATTCGGCCTCATGGTTGTAATTAGACTGGGGGGGCCCATGGGATTCAGGGATACGTGAGGTCACTTAAAACCACCGTAGATAACCCCCCCCCCCCCCACACACCCCCACCCCTGCTGCGAGTCTCTGGACAACAGGCAGGATGTATGACATCCATCCCCCAATTAAGCAGCGCTGCACCCAACAGCAGCGATGGAGAGCTACTCTCTCCAAACTGCAGAAAGCGGTGAAAAAAAAAAACAGCACAAAAATCAAATGTAACCAGGCCTCCTGGCTGGTTCCACTGGTTCATTAATGAGCGTTCCTTCTTTTGATTGGTGTGTCTTCAGTGGTCTGGGACTGGCCCTCCTCAGAGAGACACGCTGCCAGGACTTGTGACTCCAGCAATGAGGAAATGGTTGTCCTCTCATTATGCTCAGGCATGTAACAGATGTTCTCATCCGGAGCGATCACACAGCTTACAGTCTTTGTACATGCAATCCAATTATGCCGCTGGATGTTCTGCTTAAGCACCTCATGTTAATTACCTTTCTTTGGGGTACGATGGCAGTGCCTCGCATGGGATTCAAACCTGCAACCTCAGCAGCCCGGCTCCCTAACAGTCACACTACACCACCTCCCACTGCAGGTTGCATAACCGGACCGTAACCTGTATCCCTGATGGATATCACAGCCTCTCCGGTGCATGCCCTTGGGTTATTCTCAGTCTCAGCAGATTGCTGCACATCAAACCTCATTCACCAGCTCCGGACTGCCGTACATTTTACATTGCGGGTGCGCTGAGGACTCGTGTACCCAAGAGCGGTTTACACGGTGAAGTCGCTTGCTCATTTGCACCTGTGGTTGTGCTATACCTGGGATTGACACCTGCACCCTCCCCAAACCATTACACAGCGCTGCTGCCCCAGTTCCCTGGCTATTATACTACACTGCCAGCCTAACTGGATCTATGAAAGGCTGTGTTCTTACTCTGCTGCTGGACTCTCAGCCATTCCCCTTCTCACTGCAGGGGAAAGGGGGTCGCTTCTACATCACCCTTTAACAGATGGATGTAATCATGGTATGGATACACTGAGCTGGCTGTCTTAAGCACCAGGACAGGCTGTGATTGCTGAGTGGTGCTCGGGGAAGCCATTTCATGTGCTGAAGACTGATTTCACTGGAGCATTGGGTGGGAACGCAAACCACCAGCAAGCGTGCAAGCAGGATGCATAAAATATTGCTAAATATTCCGTCGTAGTAATTGCCATGGGATTATTTATGTTTCAGGTTGCGGAGGGTAGAATGTTATCTCATCATAATTCAGTCATTTTAGCAGGAAAAGTGACTTGATAGAATGCTTTATTGTGTGCATTGGTTGGGTGGAATTCTGGGTAATTGCTGACCACAGCTGTGTGGTTTAGCTTGTAATGCAACACAAACGATTTGGGATAGACCACCATTATTCCTCTGGCTCGAAATGGATTCAGACTCACGTTAAAGGCTTAAAGCATTAAGCCCCCTTTGAAAGTTACGTTGGTTACTTGCCTGGCCTTAGGGTGCTGTATTGATATTATGATGTCACAAAGACCTGAATAACACTTTGACTAGGGGACTGCTGTGCAGTTTGGATGACCCCACATTTCTAGGGGTAATTTTGCACAACTCATTTGTCAGATGTGATTGTGAATGTGGGAGGGGGTTTTGTTGGGGGGAATGAGGTAGACTTCATTTGGGGGGGGGAGGGGGTGATATGGTAGACTTCTATGCTGATACCTTTCAGTACCATTAACCTAGGTGTCTGCTAGTTTCAATGAACGTGCTTTGCTGAAGCAGCCAATGATGAATTATGACTTCCTGCAAATCACAATCTCATGTGCATGGGCTCCTGTGGAAGGCCATAGTTAAAGCCAGCTCAGCCCTAGGCAATAATACAACCGGCTGAGTTATATTATGATGGCTGAGTCTTGCTCGACTCCAGTCAGATTGCAGGACTCATAGTTGATTCCAGAATCATTGGGTAGCTGCCAAGTCACTGACAGCATGCGTCGCTGAATTCTGAAGCCTGAGTTAGCTTGCAGTCATACAGTGCTCAAGGGGAAGCAGTAAGAGTACAGTATGTTCTTTTGGCTGGGTACCTTGGGCTTAAGTTCAACATGGTGATTGTATCTTTCTTTGGGCAGAGCAGCCCGCGAGAGCTGTGATTCAAATCTCATCCCCATTACACGGGTCTTGTTCTACCCTGGGCTGTTCTAGAACCCAACACAATCTCACCCTGGGCTGTTCTAGAACACAGCACCATTTCACCCTGGGCTGTTCTAGAATGCCACACTATTCCACCATTGGCTGTTCCTGGATCCATTCTGCAGACCCCATTCCACCCATGGTGTCCCACACTGTTTGTCTTACTGTTCCAGTCAGCCCGCTCCTTAGGCCAGAGTCTGCGCTCAGTCGTAGGGCTAACGGCCAGCCCACATTCGGGTCTTGTCTCAGTACCCAGGCGTTCAGATCTCAAGAAGCCTTCAAACACACTCGCCTTACCATCAACAGCGCATACCATACCAGTGATAAGCACACCAGGGACATTCCAGTTTGGATATTCACATTCTCAGGCAGCAGTTTGTTGAAGCCTGAGGTGTTTGGCAGTTGCCTCCTATGACAGTTCAGCCCTGTAGGGCACTGTGTCTCATACAGTACGTTTGATTCGCTACCTCCTTGCCCACACCTTCACAGAGTCGCTGTGATTGGTCAGTAGACTGGTTGCATCACTTAAGTAGGAAGAGGCGGTTGCTCTGAGCTGTGCTATTTTCACCAGGCTTGTAGCAGGCAGGTAAGAGCCCGACACGCGGGATTAGGGGGAAGTGATGGCTGAGTGAATACTCGTCCGCAGCTCCCATTTGTTCCCATAAATATTTGAAACGCTTTGTTGCGGGACGATGCTCAGCACGAGCTTATCATGTGACGTTTAAACCCAGGTCTCTTGGCAGCGAAATACAGGTCGCTATATTTAGAAAAAGTTTGGAGCTGAGGAGAGGTGGCCCTGAAGCATTGTGGTCAGAGCAGAAGAGTAAGAGCGTGGACGGGTCTGCTGTTTTCACTCTGGGGAGAGATTCAGACTACAATAAAGGACATTATTTTTCATGTTTATGACCCACACTTGAACTTTTGACAGTGTTAGATGCACAAGGGATGATCTTATCTCATGTGGAGAATAACCACACCAGTTGAGAACTCCATTTCCCACAATTCTTTTTTTTTTTTGCCTTCAAAGGCCCATTCCAGCCAAATTTTTTAACAAGATTTTAACAGGAGGCAGATTGGTGATATGGGAGTCCACAGAACCCCATTTGCAAACTACAGGATTTGATACACCTGGTTGAAAAAGTCAAGATGAGTGGTCTGTGGGCCTTTTATTCCGATATATGTGTATATTTTACCTGTGTCGGCACCCCTAGAGCCCTGGGCACTTTCTCTGAACACACATTGGATTTGACTTCCAGGCTTATCATGATGTTGCCAAGGACACATTTTCCTTTTGAGTATCCATCACTATCACCCACTTAGATACGCTCCATTTCTTTCATGTTTATTTTTGCTCCTGCAGGTTTTATATCCCCATATTATAGTCAGAGATACTTGAGGTATTCAGATCCAGGTTTGACACAGTGCTGGGTGCTCTCTTGACTGTACATAGCTGATGAGCCTAGACTTTCTGAATAGCCTGTTCTCAGTGTCATTAGCAGTAAGGTATAAGCTGCAGTGTCCTTCTCCTCCGCTAAAGCCTCCCTACAGAGACAGACAGAGAAAGCCAGTGAGATATAGATTAAACAGAGGGCCCAAAATCAGAACTGACACAGCCAAAAGCTGTTCTGTGCCATTCTACACAGCTTAAACACCGTTCTCCTTCTGTTTAAATTGATGAGTCTGTCAAAGATGGTATCTTCTCAGGCTACAGCTAATAACCCAACTTTGAATGAACAGAGCATCTGTCTCCTGTACTAAATACTGTGCAAAGATGTGATCAGTGGGAAAGGGGGTATAATGAGCCAGCCTGGTTCCAGCTCTACAATGGGAAAGGGGGTATAATGAGCCAGCCTGGTTCCAGCTCTACAGTGGGAAAGGGGGTATAATGAGCCAGCCTGGTTCCAGCTCTACAGTGGGAAAGGGGCTATAATGAGCCAGCCTGGTTCCAGCTCTGCAATGGGAAAGGGGGTATAATGAGCCAGCCTGGTTCCAGCTCTACAGTGGGAAAGGGGCTATAATGAGCCAGCCTGGTTCCAGCTCTACAGTGGGAAAGGGGCTATAATGAGCCAGCCTGGTTCCAGCTCTACAGTGGGAAAGGGGGTATAATGAGCCAGCCTGGTTCCAGCTCTACAGTGGGAAAGGGGGTATAATGAGCCAGCCTGGTTCCAGCTCTACAGTGGGAAAGGGGCTATAATGAGCCAGCCTGGTTCCAGCTCTACAGTGGGAAAGGGGGTATAATGAGCCAGCCTGGTTTCAGCTCTACAGTGGGAAAGGGGCTATAATGAGCCAGCCTGGTTCCAGCTCTACAGTGGGAAAGGGGGTATAATGAGCCAGCCTGGTTTCAGCTCTACAGTGGGAATGAGCCAGCCTGGTTCCAGCTCTGCAATGGGAAAGGGGCTATAATGAGCCAGCCTGGTTCCAGCTCTACAGTGGGAAAGGGGCTATAATGAGCCAGCCTGGTTCGAGCTCTACAGTGGGAAAGGGGGTGTAATGAGCCAGCCTGGTTCCAGCTCTGCAATGGGAAAGGGGGTATAATGAGCCAGCCTGGTTCCAGCTCTGCAATGGGAAAGGGGCTATAATGAGCCAGCCTGGTTCCAGCTCTACAGTGGGAAAGGGGGTATAATGAGCCAGCCTGGTTCCAGCTCTGCAATGGGAAAGGGGGTATAATGAGCCAGCCTGGTTCCAGCTCTGCAATGGGAAAGGGGCTATAATGAGCCAGCCTGGTTCCAGCTCTGCAATGGGAAAGGGGCTATAATGAGCCAGCCTGGTTCCAGCTCTACAGTGGGAAAGGGGGTATAATGAGCCAGCCTGGTTCCAGCTCTACAGTGGGAAAGGGGCTATAATGAGCCAGCCTGGTTCCAGCTCTACAGTGGGAAAGGGGCTATAATGAGCCAGCCTGGTTCCAGCTCTACAGTGGGAAAGGGGCTATAATGAGCCAGCCTGGTTCCAGCTCTACAGTGGGAAAGGGGCTATAATGAGCCAGCCTGGTTCCAGCTCTACAGTGGGAAAGGGGCTATAATGAGCCAGCCTGGTTCCAGCTCTACAGTGGGAAAGGGGCTATAATGAGCCAGCCTGGTTCCAGCTCTACAGTGGGAAAGGGGGTATAATGAGCCAGCCTGGTTCCAGCTCTACAGTGGGAAAGGGGCTATAATGAGCCAGCCTGGTTCCAGCTCTACAGTGGGAAAGGGGGTATAATGAGCCAGCCTGGTTCCAGCTCTACAGTGGGAAAGGGGGTATAATGAGCCAGCCTGGTTCCAGCTCTACAGTGGGAAAGGGGGTATAATGAGCCAGCCTGGTTCCAGCTCTACAGTGGGAAAGGGGGTATAATGAGCCAGCCTGGTTCCAGCTCTACAGTGGGAAAGGGGGTATAATGAGCCAGCCTGGTTCCAGCTCTACAGTGGGAAAGGGGGTATAATGAGCCAGCCTGGTTCCAGCTCTACAGTGGGAAAGGGGGTATAATGAGCCAGCCTGGTTCCAGCTCTGTAATAAAATAGGGATAATGAGTCATCACAGTTTCAGCTAAGGATAAGGAAAACAGGCATAAAAGACCAAAGACAATGTAATTCATACCAATGGCTGCCTTCAAGGCCTGCTAATTTACAGCCAAGTTTTTAGCCTTCTTCCAACCCACTGTGAGGGTGGCATAATTTTGCTGAAGGGTTTGAAGGTACACTGATGGTGAATAAAACATAACATTTGCATTACACTCAGGAGCTGAGCAGATTGTCTTATCAAAGTGCAAAGAGCATTGACCATGCCAGGACATCAGCGTCATATCTTATTGTTGTAGTCATCTCAGGAGACTGTCCACAGAATAACTCTAAGCGCTGTGGTGGAGGGAAGAGGGCGGCCGACATGATTAACGCACTCTCTGTAACCCCAGCTGCAGTCTGGTCGCAGTGTCACATGACCCAGCCGCAGATGAATGAAGGTCTGTGTTTGGCTGAGGACTGTGGGGGGGGGGGGGGGCGGTCGAGGACGCAGACAGTACAGATGATTCATCAGTGAGCTCCATCTGCTACATGATTCCAACGGCCGTAAGTCAAAAGTTCCCAAAGGCAAACCCACCTTTGCTAAGGTCATGTCGCTAATCAGTTCTACTGGCTTATTAACAGAAGAAAATGGCTCCTGCAAACATAAAACACAAGCACACCTGTAAAAGACGCCATTCATAAAATGTATTTTCTGTGGCAAAAAAAAAAAACTCCTTTCACTATTAATATCTTGAAACAGTTACAGCAGACATCTGGTGTTGAATGTAAACTTGTCCCGTTAACTTGCTTCATGTGTCACCACCTCTGTATATCTCGAATAGTTTACTGTTGAAACAGTCAACACTTTGCAGTGCTGGTAGTTTCGGGTTTATACAGACCACCCGTGGCTCATATACTGCACATGCTCACAAACTACATCACATCGCTTCGTACCCTCACTGTGTACATCACACACATTCTATATCACTCCTGCATTTTCTACACCACACACACATTATAAATCACGCTCATTCTACACCGCATGAGTGTACATCACACACACTCTCTGTATAACACACTGCACACCACACACATTTCACGCCTCATAGCATTATCATTAGTAAAACTTTCCCTGGCCATTTGCTAACGAAGCTCTTTGCCACCGTCAGTCATCACTGTTAATGTCTGGTTTTATCTCAGCTGTTTTTCTTCAGGTCTTTATTTGCTTTTTTTCTTATTTATTGACATATATTTGTTGAGTCACAGCATTTAATCTTTTTTTAATCTTGTACCCTGCATGTTTTAATTGCTGTCAGGTTTGTCGTGGTTGTTGAGTAATGTTTGGTTTTTGTGTGTGATGTGGTTTTTGTGTGTTATTCTGCTGGCGAGACGTACTGCCGAAAAGGGATTTTCCCTGAGGGTGGGGCTGGCACAGCTGTCTGGAACGCATGGTGCCCGCCTGCGCTCTGATGATGTCATGGCCCGGTTCTGCACATGCTCAGTGGGCTCAGCAGATGCTCTGGATTCAAACCCTTAGAGACTCCCCCCCCCCCCCCCCCACTGCTTCCCCCCACACCCACACACCCCTTATATTTCACATAACCCTGAGAATGAGAATAATTTCTAGAAATCAAACCTGGTTATCTCAAACTCCGCTCGTGGAAGGCCGTGAGGAATTCTGGTCTTTGGAGTTTTTCATCCCTCCACTGGTGGTCGTTGATTTGTAAAGCAGGTGTCCACGGTTCCAGTCCTGAAGAGATTTGTGGTACTTGTGGTTTTTCGTCAATCAACAGACGGTTTAGGCCTTGGGAACAAGGTGTGTGGCCTTCAGCCAATGAGTGAGTTACATTAATCGAGCGCTGAAACACATCAAAACCCAACAGACATCGCAGCCCTTTAGGAGTGGTGTTTCTGATCCCTGCTGTGAAGTATATCAGCGCTGATTGGACCCTTGCTACCAATCACACCAAACTGCTGTTTTACGGTCCAATACATCAGTCAGTTTATGCCTTTTAAGCACTAAATGTCTGTCTTACCTTTTCAATTTTCTTTTGGTTTTTTAATGATGCTAGTAGGCTAGAATTTTTATTTTATTTTCAGAAATGTATTAAACAGTCATTGTGGAAATGACCCCAGCAGTAGTTGTTATGCCATCTTCTTTCAAGGTACTTCCCTTGTGCTGTGGCTCGCTGGTTTCTGTTATTATATTTGAAGTATTGTTCGTAATGCTATTATGTTACCCTCAGGGTCTTTACCTTCAAAATGAAGTGGAAATGAGAGCACTAAGCCCCCTAAACAGCTTCTCTACAGTCCAGACTGTCCTAGAAAAGTCTCACTTTCTTAGGCTCATAATTATGACATCATAACCATGCGCCTGACAAACTACCTGACTAATGATGACTTCCTGTAGGGGAACTGGGAAACCACCCCAGCCTAGTCCTTGAGTGAGCAGCCAGTGTTTACTGTGTTCATTGTGTTCAGTGTCTAGGGCCAGGGGAAGCCGTAAACAGTCAGAGGAAGGCAGTAAACGATCAGAGGATTTCTTTGCCTTCATCTTGTGAATGATTGTGCGAAGTGTGATGGATGACTTTCTAAGAGGTTTTTATGTTTTCTAAAACATGGCTTCTCTCTCTCTCTCAATGTCCACTGTGAAGCTCTGTGTGATAACCTCTTTGTAAACCTCACTGTAGAAAACAAAGATCTGTCAGTTGATCTTTATCCCAATCGCTGTCGTTATAAGTGTGTTGTGCATCATCAGCAATAGAAAATTGCTTTTGCAGACATAGATTAAATAAGAGCATAAAACACCAGCACACCCATAAAAGACACAAGACATTGAATATTCATTCCCATTTCACATAAACAGCTCCTTTTACTATGAAGACCTTGAAACAGTTATAGCAGACATCTAGTTTTGAATGTAAACATTCAATTTAATATATCTCACATGGCACCACCAGTGCACATCTAAGGTAGTTTACTGTTGAAACAGTCAACACTCAGGTAGGAAGTGCTGGTAGGCTCAGATTACCTCTGGTCCACCTGCGGCTTTCTCTACGTACGTGTTCAGTACTTCACGCGCTGCACTGTTCAGTGTTCAGATTTCAGTGTAATCTGTAAGTATGGGAGGAAAAAAGCAGTTTGATCGGAAATGCCACTTTCAGTGCTTAGTAATGTCAATGTCAGTATGAACATCGCTTGGCTTTTCAGACCGTCTCGACTGTAATCAGTCTCATTGCTTTATTCAAGGAAGACTAAATTTAGTTCCTAAGTGGGAGCAAAACGGTCCTTCATTCCGACACCTCTCTGTGACCCTAAGCTGCGCATTTAAAATGCCAGGGCCCATGCAGACTGAAATCTCATTGGCCCATGCAGACTGAAATCTCATTGGCCCATGCAGACTGAAATCTCATTGGCCCATGCAGACTGAAATCTCATTGGCCCATGGAGACTGAGATTTTATTAGCCCATGCAGACTGAAATCTCATTGGCCCATGGAGTCTGAAATCTCATTGCCTTGGAGATTTACTCTGAGCCACTGATTCACCACATGTGTGCCGTTTAAATTAATAATGAGAGCTGTCTGTTTTATTATTTTTACAGGACATCAAACACACACTCCCACACACACAAATACACACACACACACATGGCTGACCGCTGGAATATTTCAGGTTCAAGGAGGAGTTGGGGCCAGGTAGTCTGCCCATTAGCGAGGAGGTAGCTGCGCATCTCATTTGTGCGCGACATCCATCATACACACGCCTGTGTGTGGAAGCTGTGCTGAAGGTTAAGTCATTTACATGTAGCAGAAGAAGGGCAAATTGATTGGCCTCCCTCAGACAGGGGCGTTTGCAGTTGTAGTTTAATACAGAGCATTAGCGGGTTAGGATTAGGATGGGGGGGATGTGGGGGTGGAGTGTGGCATGGTGAAAAAGTGACAGGCTGTATGAAGTGATAACATGCTAACCTTTAAGCCGTGCACCTGTAAGCAGTACTTAATATATAAATCAGAATTGGCTGCAGCTCAAAGGTTATGGGCGAGGGTGGGTGAGCGAGGGGCCACAGAGCCCTACTGCAGTCCCCGATCACAGGCATAACCCCCATCAACCACCGCAAAGAGCCGTTTTCAAACCCCGCTATCAAATCGTGTGATCAATTTTACAGAGTGGAACCACTGGCCACGGTAAATATTGGCCTATAACCAATGTTTAACTCAAATGAATCCGCCCTCTTGGGTGGGACGCTGCTGGTTGGGCTTTCGGGAAGCTGAACCTCAGTGCTAACTGCGGCTGCATTGACGTATCACAGTGAGCCATATTTGGACACATTTCACATCTGCCCGTGTACTCATTACCATGAGTTGACAGCACCAAATCCAATAGTTTGATAGTTGTCTGAGCTCAGACAGCCGTAATTACCAGCCTAAGTGGAGTCCTGGCAGATAGTACCCTCTATCCTGTAAGTGGCCTTGGATTACGGTGTCTCACCAAAAACAAACACTCATAACCGCTGGGGTTTGGTATTGGTTTCAGACAGCGCATCTCCAGGCCAGCCCATAGGCGGCGCTGGCGGTCGCCCAGCGGTGAGCCTGTAAGCAAACGAAATGAGTATATCCGTGGGAGCTGCCGGAGGAAGGTCTTCCTCTCGCCTTGAGGCCGCAGCTGCGGAGAGCTTCACACTTTGAGCTCCCCAGCATCACAGCCTCACTCCATTATCACTCGTTTGCAGCTGATATAATTAGGCAGGTTGTCTGAGGCCCGGGGAGGCGGTGGCGACAGACGCAGCCTTTTAATGGAGATGAACACATAAAGCAGCCCGCCTGCTCTGGATCTAATCAGCTTTGAGCAGTCGTGCACACACGCTAATACACACGAATGCTCATACATATTCACCTGTGCGTATGCGCACACACACACACGCACGCACACACGCACACACACACACACATTCACATGCACACACACACACACACACACGCACATGCATATGCACACTGGGCAGGCGTGCACACACGCTAATACACATGAATGCTCATACATATTCACCTGTGCGTATGCGCACACACACACGCACACACACACACACACACACACACGCACATGCATATGCACACTGGGCAGGCGTGCACACACGCTAATACACATGAATGCTCATACATATTCACCTGTGCGTATGCGCACACACACATGCACACACACACACACACGCACATGCATATGCACACTTGGCAGGAGTGCACACACGCTAATACACATGAATGCTCATACATATTCACCTGTGCGTATGCGCACACACACACGCACACACACACGCACATGCATATGCACACTGGGCAGGGGTGCACACACGCTAATACACATGAATGCTCATACATATTCACCTGTACGTATGTGCACACGCACACACACACACGCACATGCATATGCACACACGCACACACACACACGCACATGCATATGCACACACATACACACACACACACAAAAACTCACTTACCCACTTACTCTCATTCATGAATGAAAGCATAGCCATATAAACAGACATGCACACACACACACATACACATGCACACACAAACACGCACTCACACACACATACACATGCATACACACACACTCTAACATACAAAAACACACTAACCCACTTATACACATATTCATGCATGCACATGTGCATACGCGGATGCACATGCATGCGCACTTATACTGTCACTCACATTCATGAATGCAAACACATACACTTATACACACGCATACACACACAATGTTAAGAGCTGCTGGACAATGTGTTGTTTTGAAAGCCCCAAGTGTGTATTTACCTTCCCCTAATTAACTTTTTTTGTAATTTTCATTTTTTCTTCCAGAATAATTTCGCCTTTAGCTGTAGGCCATCTGTTTCATATCTCTTGGTAGGCAACAGCATTCCAGCGAGACGAGTCAAAATCACCCGCGAATAGCCCCACATTTGTAAAGAATAGACTTAACACAGTCTGTAACTTTTAGTACCGTCGTACTCTTCAAAGACTTAAATGCATATAGTTTGAAGTATGGTCCTATTACACTTCAAAACTGTATGCAGTCACTTGTGTGGTGTTTTAAACCAAATAGCCGTTTATATTATTTCCCTCTCATCGCTTTGGGGAGGAAATCTCTGACTATATCATAATGAGATTTAGATTGCTGGTATATGAAGCATATAGTCGAGAGGGCTTTGCCTGTCTATGCTGTTATATAACCGCTTTAGTGGGAAGCAGCTTAATCTCCCTCTATCAGGGCTCAGTCTTTTGGAATATTATGTAAATTCTTTGCTTTTGTCTTGGTACACAGCCTTGCAGATGTGGGGTGCCAGGGTAGAGACTTGCTCTAGGTCTTTCGCAGTGGAAGTTTTTCGGAGTTTTTTGAAAGTGGATTACAAAGGTTATTTCAAGAGGGCGCAGGTGAATAGTAATTAAAATGTAATTTTCACACAGGCATTAGGTAATGTTTTTTTTGTGTTAATGCATGGACTGGCACATACCAGGGCCCACTGCGGAAGCAGGGGCTCAGTTCGGACCCGGGTTTGACACAGTGCTGGATGCCCTCTGCACTGATGGGAAAATGAAGGGCCCAGATGAGTAGCCTGTGCCCTTCATTTGCATGACCTTTGACCTTTGACCTCTGACCTAAGCCACTCCTCCTCTCATACGGACTTTCACCTCAGCGTGTGCCAGCTCTCATTGGAGAGCTCAGTGGAAGTGTGGTACGTTAGAGAGAGAGAGGGTGGAGAGGGTGAGGGAACGAGTGAGAGACTGAGAGAAGGTGACGGATGGTTAGAGGCGGCAAGAAAAGAGTGAGAAAGACTTTGTGATTCAAACGATAAACAGATGGGTCTAAGTGAGCCGATGAGGGTAATAATTAACATTAAATCACTCTGTATCCTAATAGCAGTACAGTGGATAATTATCATAATTATTGAGATGTTTTTTTAAAGGATAGCCCTGGCAATCCACCAAAGTAGAGCAAAGCACAGCATGTAAGCAAGATGAGACATCCAGAGTTCTCTCTGACATCTGCACACCGGTCTGCCTCCAAGTTCACCTGTTCAGATGAATTGCAGACACTGTGTTGCCCTTAAAGATCGGTACGCTCTGAGCTGGGATTCAAATGGTTAAACTGTGATGAATTTGAAATGCAGTTCACTGGGATGTGTGCTGAAATAAGCTCATGCGTGAGCACAGACAGTGAGAGAGACACAGCTGCTGGAGAGAGTCCCATTCAGAGCGGGAAGTGGAAGGTCTGATAGTGATTTAGTGGTGAAACTGTCCTTGGTTGTATGTGTCCATTCAGATACTACAGTATGTTGCCTGGCAACCGCACAATTGCTTTAGTGCGTGTGATGGAATAGAATGTTATTCTGGGCACCCTGGCACCGGGCTCCGATAGCCTCAGAGAACAAAACGCCTGACGCGCAGACATGTATACTGTTTCAGTTTCCTGTTTTAAAGTTAATGGCTTTTTCTTTGTCTAATAGCTGAGGATTGTGTTCTCCGTTGATAATAGATTGAAATCCTAATATAGATGAGTCTTTCAGCCATGTTGTGCCTAGATTCAGTATTATGTATATGTCTGTATATGTATATGTAGTCAGCTAGTCATTGGGTGGTATGTTGAATGTGCACCCACTTTTTAGTGTGCACTTGCTTTTTAGCTGTATTATATATTCTGAGATATTTGTAATAAGAAAATTAAAATGTAAATGAGATTACATTATCTTAAAAATCCATTTAATAAAGCTACTACCCACAAGTCCAAGTAATTAATCAGCCCAATTTGTGTTTTTATTGGCTACCATCCTAATGCATACTATTAAGGAAACATTATACTACTTTTGAGTCCCTTGGTAAAAAATTACAGATGGACGCAAAGGGTCATGGGAAATTGGCAGGCTTTCGCTCAGTACAGTTTGCCTAACCCCACAGCACGGAAAACCTTGTGGATTTTTATGCACTCCGATGCTTCTCAGGGAGTCCAACATAGTTTTGTTTCCGCCACTCCGGGATTGCCTTTTTGTCGTTTTCTTTTTGTTTGTTTTTCTATATTTCTTCAGTAGTACTGGGCCATATGCTGTTCTCTCTCTCTCTCTCTCTCTCTCTATCTCTCTCTCTCTCTCTCTCTCTCTCTCTCTCTCTCCCTCTCTCTCTCTCTCTCTCTCTCTCTCTCTCTCTCTCTCTCTCTCTCTCTCTCTCTCTCTCCCTCTCCCTCTCTCTCTGTCTCTCTCTCTCTCTCTCTCTCACTCATCTTCGTGCAGAGGATTTGTGCAGCTCTGTCTCAGACCTATCAGGGCCATCTCTGAGTGGCACAGTGGCGTGAGCTGAGGCAGTGTCGGCATTCACACACCGTCTCTCCTTTACACCGAAACACATACAGCAGAGGGACTTTGAGGGCTTCATAGCCCGCAGGTGTCTGTCCCACCCAAAGCCCTGCGCCATGAAACACTCTCTGTGTGCCACTCTGCCTCTCTCTGCAGTAATATTCCTGTGTCAACATTATGTTGGGAATAGCAGAATTGTAATTTGAATGAGACTGCAGTGCTTTATTATTTCACCTGCTTGGAATGCGAGCTGAGCTAATTAGTGAAATCAGGCGGTGTAGATGACGGCTGGAGTTAATACCTAAAGACGCTGCGGTGAGTCTGTTGTATGTACAGTAAACGGCAGGGAAACCGTGCAGCACTGAGTGGAGGTCCGTAATTCTGTGGTTGTTCAACTCTGGTCCTGGACCTCTCCAATATATTCTGGATTTTGTTCCTAACTGAATTTCAAATCCTGAAGAACAGAGAGCTGTTAATAATTTTAATAAGGCACTTATTATTTCTATTGAAGGGTATTTTTCACTCTTAATTCCATATAAGTGTCAGAAGGTGGCAGCTGGGTTACAAAGACTGAATGTCCTGCATTCAGTCAGTGACTTTTAATCAGTCATATCAGTTGTCAGGCAATTAATTTTTTTTTCATTTTATAATGTGCTCTGGAAAGTGAGTCCTTTTTTTTAAAGAGGCTCCATTTTGTTCTGATTAGCTGATAGACCTGTTAGTGCTGTAGTGTGGATACCTGGACCATTTGCAATGAGTCAGTCATGCAGGCTCACTACGGTAAATTCATTAGTGTCAGGCTTACCTGGCAGAGTGTTCCCATGTGGAAGCACAATTCAGTTTAATTACCTCTGATCTGAATTATGACACTGTGAATGAGTTTGAGTGAAGTCACTATGTTTTCCGTGCGCCTGTGACAGTAGCTATACTGATCCTCAGTCTTTTTTCCCCCTCCATTGCTTGAAGGGATTCAAAGTTATTTTTACTTAAGAGCTGGATATTATGAAAAAAAAAAAATAATAATAAAACTGGTCCAGACTGATACTTGTGTTTGCTGTCTGTATCTTTGGCTGAGATGTGTAGCGAGCTGTCAGGGCGAAGTTAAAAAAGGACATGGGGCCTTGCTGTTTGAAATGATGGTGATCCCGGCTGAATGAGTCACTGTGGAAAACAGTCAGGGCACCAGCAGGGGGGCTGGAATTTGGAGCACGCTGAAAAGGCGACACCCGAGAGGAGGAGAATACCGACAGGGGGAAAAGGCGTTTGAGCGTTTGAACACTTCTTTTCAAAACTTCTCATTCTCTCTTCAAAGAAAGCAAAGTTTGTCTCTATTGACTCTCAGTCAGAGTGTATGTGGAGCCTGAAAGCCAGGAGCTTAAGCAGACTCCAGCAGCGAGCCGTGCCACCTCAAAGCCTGCAAAAGCAGCCGGGATTTGGGCTCTCTGTCCTGGGCCCCAGAATCCTCCTGTGCCAGGCTTACACGCTGCTCTCATAGCCTGGCAAAAACAGTGCATTTCAGAGCAGCAAACCTGCTCAGTTTTTTATTTTTTTTTTTATTTTTGTACATTAACAATATTTTCGAACCAATCAAATCAACCCTTTGAGGGTGGGTCTTAAGGGAAGGTGGCGGTTCTTACCAGTGAGTCAGACTCAAACCAAGAGTAGGCGTTTGTGCCGATATGTCATGCCTCTGCAAGCTGTCCTCTGAGAATCTGACCGCCGTGTAGCTAAGCTGCCACGTCTTTGGCATTCCGATTGCAGCTACAGTCGGTGCTTTTCCCGCACGGTTACAGCCAGAGTATCTCTATATCTCCCAGGATCTGCCTGTCTGGATTCCAAGGCTGGTGCTCTGTTGTTTACTCCCAGGGGCCTGTTTACTCGAGAATAATGAGCTCAGTACCTCCCCCTGCCCGAGCCGGTCGCAATCACTTGCTCAATTGTTGTGTCAGAGCTCGGACCAAGAAAAGACTTGGAGTTGCTTGATGTTTCTTGGGTAGCACTGCAAGTTGAACACTGAAATTAATAGGAAATATGATGCCCAGTAATTTTGCTCTTACACAGATTGCATACTCTTATGTAAATACTCCACACACACACACACGTACGCGCGCACACACACACACGCACGCACGCACACACACATCTCTCTCCTGATAGATATGAAAACCTGTAATGAATTGCTGCCTTCTCATATTTCAGTGTGTGAGGTTTTGGGGTCAGACGGAGACTGGCGCGCTGAGCGTCACGGCGATGATTACCACGGTAACGGAGGAAAGCAGTGCAGTTAAGCGAGTGCAGGAGCCTTTACTGTTCCACAGTCGGGCTATACAGAGCAGGATGCTTAATTACACTCCCCGTCAAATCAGTGTGTTTCCTGTCATCTGTGCAGAACTCATTATGTAGTAGCACTAGCGCTGACAAGATTTCTTTTGTGTGTATGTGAGTTTGAGTATGACACAAGCTTCAGTCTTTCCTTTTATTTTTCTGATTATTTTGTCGTTTTTTCTCACTGTATTATTTTTTATTGTTTTATTGCTTCTCTGTAGCCGTCTGTTTTATTACTATTGTGTTATGGTGTTGTTGTGTATTCAATCCTGCTCTCATATCACTGCACATAGTTGTCTTATTTTGTAAGTTTATATTCTTTAATTGCTTTGAATGATTGTAATTGTATCTGTACACCCAGATTTTTTGAGTGTGGAAATCTGTTAAGTGTTTTGGGCTGTGTATTTGTATTTGTATGAAATGTGCTTAACAAGTTAAGTTAAATGTTGTTTTATTTGTGGTGTAGAAGGAAGTGTTAATGTGAGGTGTTGAATAGGCTGGGGAGGGTGTGAGGTAGAAGGTGGGGGTTGTAAATGAAAGAGTTTTAGCCCTACTGTGCATTGTGACAGAAGCAGCTCTGATTCCAAGGGGCAGCAGAAGCAAGCTCTTTGTGTGAGATTGTGACATCACAATGACCATCATTGTGTGACATCATAATCACTCTTGACAGCGTGACGTCATAATCACTCTGAGTCCTGTGGCAGCCACATCTCTGCTGGCCAGGAAGGCAGCACTGGTGGGGCGAGGTTCGGTTTGGTCTGGCTCGATTTGTGTTTTGCTCATTTTTCCCACATATTTCTCCTGATTGGCTGACAGCCGATGGACAGCGCTCAGGGCTCTCAGGGCTAACTCCCTGGATGAGTTCTACATGTGTAAAAACTGTTCTTCATGGGATATTTACACTGTGGTGCACAGTATGAAGAAGTGTGTTTTCATTTCTCCAAGCTCAATGTTATTATATTCCTTCTTGGGAGTAATGGATTATTTCGTAGTGCCTGACTGACTGCCTGTTTGACTGACTGACTGACTGACTGACTGATTGATTGATAGACTGATAGAGACCAGATTTTCTAACAATTTTTTTTTCTTTTTTTTTTATTCTACCTTTAAGTTACTGTACCTTTATGTAGCCTTGTAGTTCAACTGAGAAACTCGTTCTCATTTCCTGTAGCGAACTGGGACGTCAGAGTGGGTAGGCAATGCAAAGGGACTGAGCTGGCTGTCGGATGTAGGGAATGACTCGGCGGCCAGATGTAGAGGCTGGGTTTCTGTGGTAATGTGAGCAGCACACTGGGGTGAACAGCCCTGCTCCTCCGACAGTGGAGAGAGAGACGCTACCAGCTCTGAGTGTGATGTCACTGTGGCATCCCTCAGAATGCGGTTATCAGTCAGAAGGTCACGTTGCCCCACCCCCTCCTGCCTCTCGTCCTCTGTGATTGGCTGCTGAAGGCTCCGAATGTTTTTTCAGGTGCTGATCCTAGGCTCCATGGGGACCCCTGTGGCTCGGCAGGGGTGTTTACATAATCCGTCTTCATGTTTCATCTGTCCCCCTCTGTCAGGGAGAGTTTACAGGGCCAAGGGGTCTGAGGTTTGAGTCACAGGGTTTTCGTTACAGGGAGCAGAGCAGAGCAATAACAGTAATGGTGAGCCCCTCACGGACACAGGGCTACTCTGTCATTACAGCACAGGGCAATCCTGGCTTATAAAAGTACAGATCTCTTCTATAGTCATAGTACACATCTATTGTATCCTAATAGCATGGAGGCAGCCTATATTATAACACAGGGTTATTCCATGTCATAATAGCAAATGGTTACTCTGTGCCATTGTGCCACAGGCCTGTTGTATTGTTATATCACAGGTCTGTTCTATCAGAACACCATAAAGCTCTTATATATCATAGCATGGGGATATTGTGTGTCATAGTAGCAAAGAGCTATTCTCTATTATAACTCAACACTATGCTGTTAGTAGGAGGCAGAGCTAAGCTGTTGCATTATGCTACTGCATTATTGCCGCGCCCTGCTTCAGTCCAAAATGGCGGATTCCCTGGGGTATGGGCAGACCAAGCAGAGGTCATGAAGAGGGACGGCTTTGGAGAGGACAGGGTGTCCCCCTCTTCTGAAACAGGCCAGCTTTAGGGCTTTGTCAGGATCAAGGCATGACAGCTTCTGATCTTTCTGATCTGAGTTTCCTTCAAAAACTAACTACCCAACCCCCCCCCCCCCCCCCCCCCCCCCCGCCCCAAACACAGGAAGTGAATCAATTTCTGCAACATACGTCATCAGTTTCAGAAGCTTTTTTTTTTTTTTTTTTTTTTTCTCCTTAGGGACAGCGAGATTAAAACGGAACTCCAAACAATGTCAAACACGTGTAAATATTAATATGGCTGACTCCATATATACGAGAGCCCGGAAAAAGTCTGAGGAGGCAGTGGAGTTGCTTCCTCTGTACTGTCTGGCTCAAGGCTGAAGAAAAACTTGGGTAAGGAGCACAGTTCCTGACAGAGGACAGTGTTAAAACTGCACAAACACTCTGCAGGAAACTGACCGGACAATCAATTAAAGAAACGTAAATACACTACAAAATGTGTGCTGTCATAAATATTTACGCATTTGCATTGGACATTAATTCATTTCGGAGCTATTGATCTGTCCTGATTTATTTCCCTGGCCCTGCGAGCAGTCAGAGAGAGTGTGGAGCCTGTCTGGGGCATCTGGTTTTAATGATGGCTGCAGATTTAAGGACAGAATGGCAGTGGATCCGCCGCTGTATCCAGCAGTTTCAGCTTACCCAGAGCTCTCCGCTGGAAAAAAACACACATTTGTGTAGTGAGCAGTGGCCTGCTTTTCCTTCTTTCTTTCTTTTTTTTTTGGTCTCTTTTTGCGTGGTTTCCCAGAAATCCTCCTTTGGTCTTGCCAGCAGTGCAGTTGCAATCACATTAGACAAAGGATGCGTTCATGGTCAGAAAACAAGATTTTAAAACCATATATGACAGTATGCTTGCAAAAAAGTTGCTAGTTTTATCTTATCTTGTCGGCATCTTTAAAAAAAAAAAAAGAAAAAAAACTTGTTTTTGGCTTTTTGAGTTTGATACATGAATAGAAGTCTTACATCTGCTTATACTGTCAGTGTTTCACGGCTGTGTGACTCACAAACTCTATTTAAACCACCGTGCGTCTGAAACCCTTCAGATGTGATGTAACGATAAAGCAATGTTTCTCACATCCTGAGAAGTTGTCTTTGAGGGCGAGCCTTTTTTCTTGCATTGCTGCTGGGACCTCTCAGTGGATCCCTCAGTACCTGCCACGGCACCCCCTCGCCTCCTCACTGCGGAGCCGGGACAGGACAGGAGGTTTGCCTGCAGTTAGGAGTCCACTGTGCAGCTCACCTCTGTCCTGTGCTTCTGCTGAAGTTGAGGCAGTCCAGAGTTCCTGAGGGTTCTGGAGGGTTCTGCTGAAATTACTGCAGTTTTGAGTACAGGTTCTCTACAAGTCTAATGAGTCTAATGCAGCCCAGATCTCCAGCGGGTTTTCTCTGGTTCTACTTAAATGACTGCAGTCCAGAGTTCCTGCAGGTTCTCAAGGGTTCTACTGAGATTACTGCAGTCCAGAGCTCATGCAGGTTCTCGAGGGTTCTTCTGAGATACCTGCAGTCCAGAGCTCCTGCAGCCTCCCCAGGGTTCTGCTCATGCTCGCTGCTTGCACTTTGCTCCCTGATAATGTGAATATGGTTTTGAGTCAGGTGAGATTATTTGCCTCGCTGGTGTCACTTCACTCCTGCGCAGATACACCCTGCCAGCAGCAGGTGGACCTCTCCTGCTGTCCTTCATTCACCCCAATAAGATCTCTGGGCAGAGAGCTTACAGAATGCCTGTAATATAAAACTGCTCTCCCGAAAACTGCATTAGCTTGCAGAAACTGTCACATTTATTAACTTTATTAACACTCAAATCTTAGTTGTCAGCCTTAACGACCTTCCTCTGAGCTCATGAAAACCCTCATATCTGTGCTTGTGGGTGAAACATTCAATGGCTTGCGCACATGTGTGTTTATACATGTAGCAGCACATATGTGTTTATACATATCATAGCCCTGTAAATTAGTATGTTTATACATGTAACAGCATGCTGTTTCACTGCAGCCAGTGGTGTATAAACAATGGGATAACATCTACACGTGCAAATTATGGGATATATGCGTGTTTTTGCGCCACATGTACGTCAGCATGTGTTTGTGCTTATTCATGGCATTACTGTAGACATGTGTTCTTATTCATGTGGTATCACTGCCAATTTGTGTGCTTATATAGGCAGCAGTACATTTGAATGAGTCTGTGTGTGTTAGGACCTAAAGGTGGTGTTTTTACATGTAGCAATATTTTTAGTGTTGTGTTCGAGTAGTGTTTCCGAGGTAACCCTCACTTGCTTGGTATGACGGCATAGGTGGGCGAGCAGTAAAACGTCCAAAACTTTTGAATTCTGTCACTAGCAGTCACACCCTGTGGCCCTGGGCAGACTTGCAGAGTGCCATTGGCATGCCTGTAGGAAAGCCGTGGGGTGCAGTGGGTCAGGGCACCCCTCTGTTGGTGCATGGGAGAGTGTTTTATTAGGGGGGTGAGCCAGTGACCCATGTTCAGAGGCACACTGAATTCTCTAGGGCTGGGGTGGGAGGGGGGTGCTCTCGTCTCCTTTGCTTGCTCCTTCCTCCTGGATGTCTGGGGGTGTGGCAGATTTCAGGGTACACAGCCTCAAACTGCAGGGGCTGATGGGTAAACAGCTAGCCGCTGAGGCTCAAATGATGTCTGGTTACAGGGGGAATATGGCACCCCTAACACAGTGAAACATGGTTTGCCGGCCTCTGACCGTGCTGGAGAGAGGGGGAGCTGGAGAGGGAGAGAAAGGGCTGGGGACAGAGGGAGCTGGATGTGTGTGTGTGTGTGTGTGTGTGTGTGTGTGTGTGTGTGTGTGTGTGTGTAAATGCCAACAGCTGTCAGACTGAATGCACTGACCTTTCAGTGTGCACCACAATACATGATCCAGAGACTTTGATTGGGGTTCTGTGTGTGTGTGTGTGTGTGCATGCGTGTGCGTGCGTGTGCATGTGCGTGTGTGTGTGCGTGCGTGCGTGCGTGCGTGTGTGTATGTGTGAGAGTATGTGTGTGCATGTGTGTGTGTGTGTGTGCGTGCGTGTGCATGCGTGTGTGTGTGCATGTGTGTGTGAGAGTATGTCTGTGCATGTGTGTGTGTGCGCAGGTGTGTGCGTGTCTGTTGTGAGTGATGAATCATTCATATGTGAGTGGGTTCATTAGTGGCCGTGCCTCACACAGTGAGCCCCAGTGCGCTCTGGGACTGGGAACAGATGCCTGGAGACCACAGCATGCAGCGTTCCACTGCTCGGCCCTGGGATCACTAATTGATTACTTGGACGAGTGTTCAAATGCTTGTTAATTAACAAAACATTAAAGAAAATTCAGTCTTTCTCATCAATATTCACTGGAGGAGAGCCTAAGGGCCCTGTATAAAATTACGAATAATTCACTAATATTATAAATTTTCCTGTCTGAGAATGAGTGAACACAGATCTCCTTGCAGTTTGTCATTATTTGCACACTGCTAACAAAAAAAACAGCTTTTTTTGTATGCATATTTAACTAGGGAATTGTTTCTCAAACAACCATTAACACATCTAATCAATGCCATTTAGCTTGATTTGAATATATCTACCACAGAAGAAGCACTTAATTGTGATGCTGGGGTGATTTCAGGTGATATTATGGGGGTTACTGCCCCTAGTGGCAGTGTGGGGTTACTGCATGATAGTGCAGCCAAATAAGATGAGTTTTCATTTGTGGCATGCGGCCACTGGGCTTGACCTAATTCGGTGAGTAATTCACCATATTCCTCCATATAAGCAGCACGTGAGGCAGCCGAGCTGTCCAGGTGTGTCGTACCTGTCGGAACAGGTAGAGATTGTTGTGAGGTGGCTCAGGTGGTGGACGGTAAAGGGAAGGCTTGGCTTTGAAGCCCACCTGTACCCCCTGAGCACTGCGCTGCCACAGGTACTTCACCTACATTCCTGCAGTGAAGCTCCAGCTGTATAAATGTGCAGAAATTTACAGTAAACTGTGAGCAAGGCGGGAATAAGAGAGAGATTAATGACAGCTGAGCGTAGTGTAGACAGGGCATGCTAGTGAGGGAATACTGTAATGTAGAAACACCCTGTCTCTCTCTCTCTCTCACTCTCACTCTCTCTCTCTCTCTCTCTCTCTCTCTCTCTCTCTCTCTCACTCTCTCTCTCTCTCACTCTCTCTCTCTCTCTCTCTCTCTCTCTCTCTCTCTCACTCTCACTCTCACTCCATCTCTCTCTCTCGCTCTCTCTCTCTCTCACTCTCACTCTCACTCAATCTCTCTCTCTCTCTCTCTCTCTCTCTCTCTCTCTCTCTCTCTCTCAGTCTCACTCTCACTCCATCTCTCTCTCTCGCTCTCTCTCTCTCTTCCTCTCCCTCTCTCTCTCTCTCATCGCCACTGCTCTCTCTCTCATCTCTATCATCTCTCTCTCACTCTCAGTCTCTCTCGCTCGCTCTCTCTCTCAGATCACGCTCACTCCCAATCTCTCTGCTCTCTCGCTCAGAACTCACTCAATCTCTCTCTCGCTCTCTCTCTCTCTCTCTCCTCTCTCTCTCGTCAATGCTCGTCTACTCTCTCTCTCGCCTCCTCTCCTCACTCTCACTCTCACTCTCTCTCCTCTCTCTCCTCTCTCTCAGTCGTCACACTCACTACTCTCTCTCAAGTCTCTCTTCTCTCTCTCATATTCTCTCTATGCACTCTCTAGCTCTCAATCTCTCTCACTCTCTCTGCTCTCTCTCTCGTCTTCTCATCTCTCTCTCTCATCACTCGCTCTCTACTCAATCTCTCTCGCCTCTCTCTCTCGCTCTCGCTCCTCTCACTCAATCTCTCTCGCTCTCTCTCTCTCTCAGTCACGCTCACCAATCTCTCTCTCATCTCATCTCTCTCTCGCTCTCTCTCTCTCTCTCATCTCTCACTCTCACTCATCTCTCTCTCTCTCTCTCTACTCTCACTCTCAATCTCTCGCTCTCGCTCATCCGCGCCAGTCTCACTCTCACTCCATCTCGCTCTCTCGCTCTTCTCTCTCTCACTCTCATCACTAAATCCTCTCTCTCGCATCTCTCTCTCTCTCTCGCATCTCTCTCTCACGCGCTATCTCTCTCTCTCGCTCTCTCTCTCAGTCTCACTCTCACTCATCTCTCTCTCTCGCTCTCTCTCTCTCGCTCTCTCTCTCAGTCTCCTCTCCCTCCATCTCTCTCTCTCGCTCTCTCTCTCTCACTCTCATCGCACTCTCTCTCTCTCTCTCTCTCGCGCTCTCTCATCTCTCGCGCTCACGCTCACATCAAGTCTCTCAATCAAACGCAAGCCCTCTCTCGCACACATCTCTCCTCGCCTGCACTCACGCATCTCTCTCTCTCTCTCTCTCTCTCTCTCTTGCGCATAGCCAGACATAATGTCAATCAAACGCATGCATGCACGCACACATACACAGTTGCACACGCATATATACACTTGTGCAGCCAGACCTAATCTCAAGCAAACACACACACGCACTGCTCACATACACACTGCTCTCACGGGCAAAAGCAAAGCAAAAAAAAAAAAATCACATACAGCTAGTCCCAATGTTAAACAATGTGCTTAAGAAAAGCATCTAATGGGGTAATTGGGATGAGTGTATGTTTCCCTGACTGTGGGAGGTCAGAGTGTTTCTGATGGCTGGATAACTGTTGGCTGCATGACACGGAGTAGCTTAATGTTTTCTGATTGGAGAAGAACATTCTGTCCTGAAGAGCATTCTGTCTTCCAATCAGCACAGAGCTTTCTGTCATTCAGTCAGAGAGGAGCTGTCAGTCCTCCAATCAGAGAAGTGCTCTCTACTCCAATCAGAGAGGCAAGCACATCTTTTGATCACTTGAGATCTGACAGTCTGGGTTCAAGGAAACCTCTCTGGATAGAAGCAGATGTAAACAGTTCCTCGTCCATTACAGTCCACTCCTAAGCCTGTTCTGGGGGCATTGGTACTTGGGTGACCCCTAAACCAGTGCTGGGGCTTTTACACTGTCAGTGCACCATAGGGGGTTCCAGACAGCCAGGCGATAGGTCCAATCCCAGAGGTGCCATTAACCAGGCCCCCTGCTGTCCAGTGGTCAGCCCCCGTCTCACCGGGACCCCCCCCCTGCCCCCTCCACAGTTCTCACATGTGGCATAAATTCATCCTTTGCGTGTGGAACTACAGACCCTGCTGGAGCCGGGAGCAGCTACACTCTTACAGGGGTCAGAGGTCACGGGCTTGTTAAAGCCAGATGAGGAGCGGCTAGAGGAAAGGGGAGCCCAATTAGGAGGGTCTGTGTTTGCTTTCGGTGATCACATGAGAGGCCAGAGGGCCTCGCCTACAGAAACCTCAACAATTCAAAACTAAATCTGAGAGTGCAAACAGGTCCTAACTCGTGCTTGTTGCACGGTTTATGAAACAAGGATGAACGAGGTCACATAAATCACACGTGCATGTTTCAGTCAGGGATCACAAAAATTCCAAAAATTGTGCAAACGTGACCAAGCTGTTTTAGCACTACACTGAGAAGGCCCTCCAATGGGGTTAACGGGTGCTTACTGTAAATGAGTCAAGTACCTGCAGGCTTTGGGTTTGAATACCTGCTGTGCTTTATGTTTGGTTTTTGAATGCTTTGAGGCCTGTTTTTTTTTTTTTTTGGAAATACCTGTGATTTAACTTATTTGCGTTTAAAAACACAGTCCTGTTGACCATTTGGTTTTACTATGTGTGGTGCCGATGGCTGTTCTGGGTTTCAGTGCGTGTTACGTGTGATTCTAATGGCTGTTTGAGTTTGCGTATGCACGGTCCTGATGACAGTTTTTGGGTTGTGTTGTCCACAGCAACGGGCCTCCGGGAGGGTGCTACTGGACCTCGTCTGCACCCACCTCAACCTCATCGAGGGAGACTACTTTGGCCTGGAGTACCAGGACCACCGGAAAATGACCGTAAGTGGACTGGTGTGAGTGGGGGGGGGGGGTAGAAGGGGGTTTTGGGGACAGAGGCAGGCATGCTTACTTACCCTTTCACATTCATATATTAAGCACAGAATGCAAGTAAAGAAGAATATGTTAACAATTTCTTCCACTACGTTCTTCCACGCCCATCTAAAATTAATGGCTTTTTTGCCACTCAGAGTCTGTGTAACTGCACCGTTCTCCTTGGTGAGGGAAATAATCAGATCCATTTTTTTCTCCTTTATCATTTCTTTTCTTTGTTCGCAGGTGTGGCTGGATCTGTTGAAGCCCATCATGAAGCAGATCAGACGTAAGTGTTTCCAGAATCATCTCCTCGCTCACGCTCATGCTACTTTACACTGCGGTGCTGGGGGTAGGGCAGGAGGGCAGGAGGGCAGGGGGGGAGGGCAAGGGGGGGGTGTATCTGTTTCTGAATTTCATGCCTGTCTCCTCTCTTAATTATGTGACCACATATCACACCAAAAAAAATTACTCAATCTCCAGTTTCAGCGAAGTGTATCTTTCACCTCCCCCGACAATGCTTCTCTCCCAATATGAATTTCTTTTACTGTAGTCTATGTATGTCCATGTGTGAACCAGCATTGGTGTGTATAGCTAACTGACCCCTGGTGGAAATACAAGTCGGCAAACACACCGGCTGTCCAGAGGCAAAGCTGCCCGGCCCAGGGGTAAGGGGGTGGGTGGGCATGCCAACTACAAAATTACAGAGTCACAGAAGGGGGTAAAGTGCTGTCTGTCAGTCACAGCGACAGTAAAAGATCTGCACCCGACCATGCCTGAAAAGCACAATCTAATTTAATCTGACATACAGAAATATTATATTATTTTCTTTTTTTTTTCAAGAAAAAAACAAGTTACGGAAAGTAGGAAATGAATTATTGTTGTGCTTTTGGATAATGGGCTGCACTGGGTTCCTGTTTTACAGTTCTTCCCCTCCGTCTAAATTCACTTTGCCTCTGTCTTAATGGGCATGGCAGTGCTGTGGTTTGCGGTAGCAGAGGTAATTGCTTTAAATATTGCAGAGGAAGAGAGCTCCACGATAAACGACCTTCATCAAGTCTTAGCACCAGCTTAAAGGTGACAGCCATTAGACTGAGCGCTAAGAGTTTTTACTGCATGCTGTCAGCGGTGTGAACGCTCTTTAAACGTGGATGTGTTTCTTCTGCTCAAAGGTCTTTTATTCTATATATAGTCAGTGTAAATGTAACCTGAAAGCATGAGTGATGTAGCTTTATTGTGTGTGATAGTAGGAGAAATAGGACTGGGCATTTGGTCACATGGTAAGATGGCTGCGTTTTTATCTTACCGGTAGTTCTAACTTGCACATTGAATTATGCCTTCTAGCTGGATCATTTTATTTCAATTAGGACCACTTTGATTTTATAAAGAAAAATGTCTGTACACCTCCAGAAGGGGGCACTCTGTTTATTGTGGTGGTGCTCAGGGTGGTGCATCCAAATGAGCTGCTTGTTGCTAGAGCAGTAAATATAGTTGAAATTGTGCTGCAGGGCCGCAGTGTCTGCTGGGTTTTTGGTGTGTCTCAGCACTTAATTGATTCATTCGAAACATTGACTGATTGGTGTCCAAGACCTACAATGGCTGCTGATTGAAATTAAACCACAAAAACCTGCAGATGTTATGAATCCCTGGGACTGGAGTTTGACCTTCCTGGCATAAGTGCTGGCTGTCTCATGGGGAAGGGTAATTCTCCAGGATAGTTTTGTCACTGCAGACTGATAGAACCATGTATCACGTAGCTTGTGCTGATTGGTCTGTGTCTCTCTTGCAGGGCCCAAGCACACAGTCTTACGCTTTGTGGTGAAGTTTTTCCCCCCGGACCACACCCAGCTGCTGGAGGAACTCACCAGGTGAGTCACAAGCATGAGCGCCCCTCTCCGCTTCTCCCCTCAGCTCGAGTTTTCTTTATTTGGGCAGTTTTGGTCGCAGTTACTCGCCCCTCCTGAGTCCGTACGTGATTGTAGCGCCGTGGCGGATTTATGGCTCAGCTGTGCGCTGGGACGCAGCTGAAGCCTGTGACGGCTGTATTTGTCTTAGCCGGGGTGATTTGTGGACTGGAGTTTTCCCCTCGACCGCTTTCAGCGCGTGGGCCTGCGATTGGCCAAGCTGAGAGCCCTCAAAGGTGCACCTGGCCCCAAATACCCATGAGCCTCTTGACCCCGTCGGGCTTTGCTCCCAGAAACCACTCCTGCAGCTCAAAATGTAAAAAAGGAAAAAGAAAAGCAGCTTGGGTAATGCAGCTGCCCCACAGAGCTGGGTATCTGGTGACGGGGGCAAGGGACGGGGAGGCGGGGTACCCAAATTTACCTCTGACCTCGACCCAGCCAGGAGCCCCAAACCCCCAGAATGGAACAGCATGTTCCCGGAGCTGCCAAAAAACATTCTGACGAAGCGCAGGCCAGGCCCCCCCCCCCCACACTCCCTACTCCTTCCTCCACGCTGGTCCAGGACACACACACCTCCTCCAACTTTTGTTCACTTCACACGTCAAAGACTTCTTGAGAAACCCATTTTCCTTTTTGCTGAACGCATCACGTTCCGCAGAATCACATGGTCCGGCGGTCCACATACCACTCTGAGCTGGGGGTGGTCTCATGCTGGGGAGTCCCAGTACAGCTCACCCCTCCCTCCCTGCCTGGCTTTGCCTCACCTCTCTCTTATTCTGAGAGATGGCATGCTCTCCCCACGCATGCCTTAAAAAAAGGCTATTCCTCTCCAATCCTGAAGGGCCCCAGCTTCTGCAGGTAGTTGCCTCAACCACACAAACTGATTTAATTAATTAACTGTATAATTAGAGGTAAATTAATTAGTGAAATCAGGTGTTGTGGTGCATGGTTGGAAGAAACAGGGACACCCTCCAGGAGCTGAATAGCCCTGCCCTAAAATCTCTGTTCATCACCACACTAAAATTAAAATCTGCCTTTTTTTATTGACACTGAAATCTCAAATCCCCCTTACTGACTGAAAATCCACATTCCCTGTAGTGGCTGTATTTCAGCGGTTCCCGGTAAGGTGCGGTCTTACGCCTGGCACGGCTGTCTGCTCTGGGTGTTTGAGAGGAAGCGCTGCATGCGTCTGGCATTAGTGAGGCTGGCTGGGCAGGTTGACTGGGAGCTGATAGGAACATGACTGTGTCAGAGAGGATTTGCACATCATCACAGATTCATTCCTCTGTGAATTCATTACTGCTTTTTCTGTGTGTGTGTCTGTGTTTATGTGTGTGTGCGCGTGCGTGTGTGCATGCCTCCATGTGTTTATGTGTGTGCGCGTTTGTGTGACTCTTTTTACATATGTACACTCTTCTGAATATCCATCTATGTATGTGTGCGGGGGTGTGTGTGTATTGGTAAATGAGTGGCTGTGTGTGCATTAGCACGTATGAGTGTGTGCATGTGCGCATATGTGTGTGTGTATTAGCACGTATGAGTGTGTGCATGTGCACATATGAGTGTGTGCATGTGCGTGTATGAGTGTGTGCATTAGCACGTATGAGTGTGTGCATGTGCGCATATGAGTGTGTGCATGAGCACATATGAGTGTGTGCATGTGCACATATGAGTGTGTGCATGTGCGTGTATGAGTGTGTGCATTAGCACGTATGAGTGTGTGCATGTGCACTTATGAGTGTGTGCCTGTGCGCGTATTAGTGTGTGCATGTGCACGTATGAGTGTGTGCATGAGCACGTATGAGTGTGTGCATGTGCGCTTATGAGTGTGTGCCTGTGCGCGTATGAGTGTGTGCATTAGCACGTATGAGTGTGTGCATCAGCACGTATGAGTGTGTGCATGTGCGCGTATGAGTGTGTGCATGTGCACATATGAGTGTGTGCATTAGCACGTATGAGTGTGTGCATGTGCACATATGAGTGTGCATGTGCACGTATGAGTGTGTGCATGAGCACGTATGAGTGTGTGCATGTGCACGTATGCGGGCGGGTGTGTTAATAGGAATAATACATGAGCGAAGGCTGGCTCTAAGCTGCAGGCTGCGCTGCTCTATTGTGTACATTATAATAAGTCATTCTGCCAGCTTCGTGTGGATATGAATGGGGGGTGAAAAGCCCAGCTGTGTGACTGTGCTACACACATCCCCTTCTGCTACATTTACTCTCTCCTCATCCATGTGATGGCAGATTTATAGCAGCTACTCCATATCGAAATAATCGTAAAAATAAATTGATACTGTGTGTAATTTTCTATAACACTACATCATTTCACACGTTAGGGTAAAGGCAAGCAGTATTTGCAGAACTGCACTTGTCCAAAAGAGCACAATACATGTATTAATGTCTGTTAGTATTAATTTATTTTTATGTATGTCCTTATATATTCATAAATATTTTTTCTGTAACTTGAAAGAGCATTATATAAGCATATTTATTAATGTCAATAACGTCAGTAATATGTATCTGTTCAGTAGTTGTCCTGACACAGGGTGAGTCTACGAAGATTATTCTATGTACTGTACTGTATTGTCCGTGTATACTTATGAGTGAGTAATGGGAGAGTGAAGCTTCATAACCCCACAAATGGGTGGAGCTACCTTATGCCAGCAGTACCTGACTGAGTTCAACCAATCATAGTGTTCTGGCATTGTATCTCCACCCATTATGGGGTTCATAAAACCCCTTTCTAGTCTACATCTCACTAGGTTATAGTGCCTCAGATATGAAAAGAAAAATGTATGAAAGAGTAGAAATGGCCTTTTTTGCGTTTTTTTTTTTTTTTTTGAACTGCTGTAGTTTCTACACAGAGACACAAGCCCCTAGCCAGGCTGTGTAGCAGTGCTGTAAGTGTGTGTTAACAATGCTTTAAAATGAGGATTAAGCTGGAGCCATGTCAGGCTTTACAGCACAGGGCCAAAGTTGTGAGACTAAACTCTGATCACATGGTAATGAGGTCCCGAAGCTCGGCCTGCTGAGGAGTCCCTTGCAGGTGCCTGTGGAAATCAAACTTTGGCACACCTTTCCTCTCTCTGGCACAAATTCTCCCTTTTCTGTCGGTCTCTCTCTCTCTCTCTCACACACACACACTTGCACTCACACACACACACACACACTCATACTCACACACTCACGCACACACACACACACTCACACACACACACACACACTCATACTCACACACTCACGCACACACACACACACTCACGCACACACACACACACACACACACACACACACTCACTCACCTGTTCTCTCTCTGGCTCTCTTTTTGGCACCCTGCTTTATAGGTTTCTTACTATCTTTCTTGTATATACATTATCTCTCTGTCGCTCTCTGTTTTTGGCACACCTACTTCTCTCTTTCTCTCTCTCTCTTTCTGTCTGGCACACCATCCCTCTTTCTGGCACACCTGCCCTCACTCTTTCTTCCTCGCTCCTTTCTCTCTTTCTGGCACATCTTTAAGGAAACTCTCGCTCTGCATTCAGCAGGCATTCTGTGCAAGCTGCTTTAGCCTCTGAGAGATGCAGGTCTGCAGGATTTTGGTCACCTTGCTGGAGCTGGCCAGCGGGGTGTCCTTCTGTGGGTACGCTTCTGTGCTGTGCCTGTGTCTGTATATCTGTGTGTACGTTCATGTTTGCAAAAAGAGAGAAAATGAGCATAAATAGTCGCCGCCATGTTCATTTCGAAACTGTGCTGTCAGCCTCTAACCAATGGATTGTGACAGTTATGTGGCTGTAATGGTTACACTGCAGACTCTTTTAGAATGGAGTTGACACAAATATAACACAAAACGTCTTAATAAATTACGGACCAATCATTCAGTGTAACATGGTCTGTTTTCATCATTGTGCCACAAGTTTAAACAGTCAGAACCGAGGCCTCTGTTCCTCTGTGATTCTGTATGCTGCCTGTGTCTCTGCGTCTCCATTTTTGTGTGCTTGCTTGTGTTTATCGAGACTCAGCATGACTACCGAATGAATAAACATATTTAACTTCCTTTGGGCTGAAGCAAAGCAACTTTAGAAAAAGGTAAATCTGTCCGTTTTGTTCATCCTGCAACCCCCTGGTGTTAAAACACCAACGCTGTGGCTCTCGAACAAAGACAGACATTGAGCCAAACAGACATGCAAAGCTTAGAGCCTAGATGCCACTGGAAAAATGTCCCATGGTTTTATTTTTGAAGCACGGCTTTGGATACATTGGGGTAGTTGGAGGTCAGTGGAAAACTCATTCACACTTGTCTGAGAGTAATTGACAGGTGGTTCCTGGCCTCAGCTGGGAGGGTAGGTGCCAATCGGAAAATGTCATTGGCTAATGTCTGGACCAATAGGGCTCATGTTATACTGTTCTCTGCTCTCTTTCCCTCAGGTACCTCTTCGCCCTGCAGGTAAAGCAGGATCTGGCCACTGGAATCCTGACCTGCAATGACAGCAGCGCCGCCCTGCTGGTCTCCCATATAGTGCAGTGTAAGTACCCCCCCACGCCTGAATGTCTACGGCCTTCCATAGCAGCCCCGTGCTTCTCTGCTACAAGCGATAAGCCCACACACTGTCGGAACATAACTAATGAGGCGATTTAAGGAGAAGGCAGTTTGGCTGATAAAAAGAAATAAATGCTACACAATAAAAAAACGTTTCGGCAACCTGCTGTCATCATTGTCACTGGTACAACAGGCATTCAAGGTCCTGCATACTGTTATTAAGAAGATTAACATCAGGTGAGTACATTTTTGTCAGTGACAGGCAATTAGTAGGCAGAGCATTCTCCTGAGTGAAAGCATTGATTGGATAATGACAAGCACAGATGGGCTCTTATTGGCTGGAAACCAGGAACAATGGCTGTCACACAAGTTCAGTTGCTTCTTTTTTGGTTTTTGTTTCTGCCTTAAAATTCACAAGAGGTTCAGACCTGAGATACCAGGATACGAGATGAAGCCATTTATCTGCGTAATGAACAGTTTCTATTAATCGATTAAGAACCTGGGAAGCAGCAAAAACCAGTGCGCCCCACGGCCATACAGAAGCAGGGTTTCAGAGGTACACAGTAGTGACTGGCAGTGTGGATCAGTGGCAGCTCACTGGAAGCACTGAAGCATGAAACATACAAAATATGCCGCGGGTGTACATCCAACGTCAGTTAATTGTCCAAGGCGCCGAGACGAGCAAATAGACAGGGCGCGGCCGCACGTCGTGCTGTAGCTCATGCCTGTGTCATGTGAGCTCCAGCGCTACAGCGCAGACCAGGGATTGCCCGGTTGCCATGGATACCTCCCGCTACCCAGCCGCCCTCCGTATCGACGGGAGTTCCGCAACGCTGCTTCGACGTCGGCTAAAGCAAACTGTAGATGTGCCGCGGACGGATCGCTAGACGCCAAATCGCTCGGCGTTAGTTTTAATTAATCTGCTTTGTGGGCACGTTTTACCTTTTTTCATCCTCAGTGCAGCTGGATATTTACTGAAGCAATTCAGACAAAGTACCTAGCTCAGGTACAGTGCAGTGACCCCACTGGGGATTCAAACCTGTAGCACTCAGGTGTAAAAATGCAAACACTTTTACTGACAAAACTTTCATGTAACAAATGTGGGTGTGTCAGAGCCTGTAGTATCAGTAGAAAACAGTGCTGGGGGAAAAAAACCTTGTATGTCTGTTTTGTCATTTCTTATTCATAACAGAAAGATTCCACCATCAGTTTTTGCAATCTATTTGATCTTGGCTCTGTTAATAAAAAGTGGATTTAAAGGGTATTAAATATAAATAACGTCAAATGCTGTATTTTCTGTAGCAATTTAGATAGAGGTCTGTAACAGGCAGTGCAGATGGTAACATTTTCTGACAGCTTCTGATTTTATGGCTGTAATGAGCACCTTGTGGCCGCTCTGTGTTGGGGTGCACCTCCAGCTCAGCCAGGTGGGCACGGCCTGTCAGTGACAGGTACGCCAGACTACACCTGCCCATCCCAGTCACACAGGTGTCATATCCAGGTGATATGAGACCAAAGGCAGGTGCCTCATGTCGCAGCAGCTCTGAGCCACAGGTGCTGGTGTAGTCCAGTGCCTCCATCCTCCCCTCTCTCTGAGCCACAGGTGCTGGTGTAGTCCAGTGCCTCCATCCTTCCCTCTCTCTGAGCCACAGGTGCTGGTGTAGTCCAGTGCCTCCATCCTCCCCTCTCTCTGAGCCACAGGTGCTGGTGTAGTCCAGTGCCTCCATCCTTCCCTCTCTCTTCATCTCCCGTCTTTATGTGAATGTAAGGATTTAGTAGCATGGCAGGAGAAGTCCAGTTTTCAAAGCAGAAAAAATGTAAGACAACCTTCCCACATAAATATGTCTTAATAAAAAGGAAATAAAGGGCACTGTAGCACTTACATCCACATCTCTCTCTCTTTCTTTCCCTCCCTCTCTCTATCCCTCTCTTCTTCTCTCCCTCTCTCTCTCTCTGTAGCTGAGATTGGGGATTTTGATGAGACTCAGAGCAGGCAGCATCTCCTCTCTAACCGCTACATCCCTGACCAGGAGGCTCTGATGGATAAGATCATGGAATGCCACCGCAAACACACGTGAGTTCAACATTAGCGTGCATGTTTGTGTGCGTGCGTGTGTGAGCATGCGTGTGCGTGAGTGTGTGTGTATGCATTATTAAAACACTAGCGCTGGAAGGACCCACGGAAGAGACCTTCATAGAGAAGTGCCCCTGTTTCCACGGCGACTCACGCTGTGAACTCTCAGCTGAATAAATACTTCAGCGTAGCAAACAGGGTCTACGTGACTGAGTGTAAACACAGCGACTCACACATATTCACACACTGTCTCTCATACAGACACACACAAACACACACACTCACAGTTGTGGTCCATTCCAGAGAGGCAGGGGCAGGACTAGAGATCTCTGCCATCACTGGAAATAATATGAGGTTTTACGAATCACATAATGGGTGGAGCAGACACCAGCTGTCAGCCACTGACTTCTTTGAGCCAACCAGCCAATCAGATTTTGCCTTCCACAGCAAGACATGGTGTCTGTTTGGTTTAGCTTGGCCACTGATAGCAAGTGTTAGCTTCTCCCCTATGTGGTGTCACTGAACCTCATTCACCAGTCGCAACCCACAGTTAGACCTATCACCTGTCTCAGCTGTGGGCTGGCTCACCTTGGCTGCCGTGCAGTGTAGGGGCGTGATCAGATCACTAGCCCCCTTTAAAGCACAGAAAATAGGATGAACAAGCCTTGCGGACAGACGCTAGTTCTACACCGTCTGCTTGTGGGCTTTTTCTGTTCCTCACATACGGAGGCTCTTTTTCTGGTCCTGCCTGTTTTCAGCATCTGCTCTGACATAGTGCAGTCCCTAACCACTGGAATGGCGTAGAAACTTATTTTAGCATGTTTTGTTTCTTTCTTAAAGGAAAATTGTATCTGTTAAAGGATGTCTGTAAAAAAAAAAAAAAACAAATATCAGAAGGTCTGGAAATTTGGTTAAAAACAAAGTAGACCCAAAGGATGATTACACCAGGATTTGGGTCAAGTGCTTTATTTTAAACTGTTTAGACATCAGCAATGTTCCTGCGCGGATTGCTCACAATTTTCAGAGAAACATCTATTTTCACTGATGCGAAGAACAAAATTCCTCTTTCATACGATTGCAGCCTCCATTGTGGTCAGCAGGCTCAATTCTCAGGGATCTGCAAGTGAGTTTTCAAATTTTGCCAGCCAGACAAAGAGTTAAACCATTCCAAATGTGTCAGGTGAAAAGGTCTTCACTCAATCAGTAAAATAAACACACATGAGCGTTCATTCAATTTTGTGAAAGATAATGAGAGAGCGGAAGAAATGTACATTGGAAGGACACACTTATTCTCCCTTTTTATTCCCTTTATTATGTCTTTATAAATTAATCAGCAGCGTGTTGATTCTGCCCTGATTGAAAGCTCGGGCCCTGTCCCTCCGCTAAAAATATGCATCGGAGCTCCACTGCTTTCTGTGCGGAATGTACGCCCTGGTAAAACTCCCTCAGACCGCAGCTGCAGTTCTCCTCTCTCAATATTCTGCACTACACAATGCAGAGGGTAGGAGACCAAAAAAAAACCAAAAGAAAAAAAAAAAAAACTTCCTGTTCTATTCCCAGAGTTCCCTCGGGGCCATCCTCACGGAGGTGACCCTGTTTTTTAGGTGTGCCAAAATTGGAAGGACGCCCCCCCCCCCCCCCCCCCCCCCCCCCCACAGTGTTGTGGGATGCCAGGGAGATGTGAACACAGAGGTCCAATAGCGACATGCGTTAAACTTTACGTTTCGAAAACCACGGGATGACAGATCTGAATTAGAACTGGAAAAGCTACTCTGAGAGAGGGCGCAGCTGTTCCAGGTTGTATTTACTTTTAGCAGATGTACACAGTCCAGAGAAACGTACACAGCTTACATATTTTTTTTATGCACTATTCATTCACAAAGTTGGATATTTACCAGGTCTGTTTACTTAAAGCAATGCAGGTGTTGTGACAGGAGCCGTGCCCTATCAGAATGTTAAACCTGAAGCCCAATTACTGCAAGGCCAGCTCACTACCCCCACTGTCCTTCACTGGCCTTCACCCCCCCCACCCCATCCCTCCTTTTTCTGATGCAGTTCTGTGGTTTTGTGGTTTTCTTAAACCTGTGGTT
This sequence comes from Albula glossodonta, assembly GCA_019788955.1. Classification (NCBI taxonomy): domain Eukaryota; kingdom Metazoa; phylum Chordata; class Actinopteri; order Albuliformes; family Albulidae; genus Albula; species Albula glossodonta. The sequence continues at coordinate 62,690 of JAFBMS010000116.1, read as the reverse complement.
TAAATTCTGCTATTCGTGCTGCAGCTAACCCCAGAGAGTTCAGTTTGGGGCTGTTCCTGCCTCATCCTCCAGCTCTCGGTCAGTGATGCTGGCGACCTGCGACCACGCTGTCAGTGAAGCGTCCGAATGAGTGTCTTTAAGACTCAGTCCTTTGGGACACGTTGTGTATGCTTGTGTTTGTTACAGCCACATTTGCAAGCCCTAAAGTATAACGAGCCGGTAATTGCTTTCAATTAGAGTCTTAATGTAATGAAGGCTGATCAGCAACTTCTCATTCCAGCTCCCTAACCATTGTGCTACACTGCCGTCACACGATGATGATGTCATCGTGCGTGCTTATGATGTCGTTCCTCAGAGGTCAGACGCCGGCGGAGTCAGATTACCAGCTGCTGGAGGTTGCCCGTCGGCTGGAGATGTATGGAATAAGGCTACACCCTGCCAAGGACCGGGAGGGCACCAAGCTGAGCCTGGCCGTAGCTCACACGGGCGTCCTGGTCTTCCAGGTGAGAGATCAAAGAGTTTTGCCTCATAGGACATAACGGGATAATGATTGTACATGGATGTTGGAAACCTGATCCTGCATCACTGCTTGTGCTTTGAGATGCTCTGTGAATGCAGGCTTGATCACAGTGACTGTGTATCTTTGCGAAACAGTGATGGCAGAACAAGGCTTGGTGACATCACAAATGGGTGGAACTACCATATGCTAGCGGCGTCTCATTGGGTTGAGCCAAGCATAGTGTTTGTGTGAAGAGGAAGGCCATTGTTTAAGGGGGTCCTTTTTTTGTGACGTCAAGAATTGTCTGTGATCGTAAAGCAATTTTCAGTGTTTGCACCCCACCCATTTTGGGGTTCATTATGAGGTTCATGTTGTTTGTGACCTGGAGCCAGTAGTGGGAGAGTGAGAGAGATGTCATAAACGGCAGAGATGAAATTTGCATTTTATGTCTGCATCTAATATGCGGTATGGGTTTCCCACCTCTTCGTTTGTTTGGTTTACACCTCTGTACCTCCTGTAATGTGATGTATGCCTCAGCGCTTTCAGTTCATTTGTTTATACAGTGCAATCATAATGGATTGGGCTTAGGGTGCTTAGCAGGTGATATGAAGGTATAACTCATGGAACGAAAGGCGAGCAAGACATTTAAAATGAACACATTAAAATTAGTATTTCAAAAATAAATGTATTTGAAGCACCACCCATGTAATTTAATGACTTATGACCTCAGGGTGGAAACGGGAGTAAGATATCATTAAACCAAAAATGTGTTTATTTGCTATCATTTTCTCACTGGGTCAAATAGATAACTGTGTATTGTTATGGAGAGCAAATCATTTTGATTAGTTCAGACAAGCCAGTGACTGACAGGTCAGTTTAGCTACACTATTCTATGGTTCATTAAAGCTCAATCTCCTATTTGTGCTTCAGGCTTTTGGGTCATGTGATGAGGGTTAAACGTTAGGTCATGTGATGGGGGTCAGAGGTTGCAGTGCAGTTGGATGACCTCAGGCTCCTGGGTCATGTGATGGGGGTTAAGTGTTTCTGTTCTGCTCTGTTTAACATGGTGCATATCCCTGTTGCATATCTATATTGTGTGTGGCAAAATGATAAAAACCTTTTTGAAAACCTTTGATAAAAACCTTTTTATCAAGAGGTTAGGCCGCCGGAGACTCACAAAAGCATGAAGGGGTAATATGCTACCAGGAATTCTCAGATTTAAATCAATCATAGTGTTGCCCTGCAGGGAGAAAGTCATTTGATCGGCCAATGTTAGCTAATGATTGACCGCATATGGTAGCCCTATTTCTGAAGCCTCCTGTCTCTAACAGCTTTTCTGGGATGTGCGGAAGAGATGGGCCATATTTCAGCGCTTCCATTCATTCCTGTCTGAAGGCCTTTAAATTTTAATTGAAATGTTTTTCCATTGTCGGCAGCGTTGCCGTGGGGAAAAATCACATGCCACCTACGCATCGCCGTGGGAACATGACTAATATTGTGTGTGTCTGAAAAATGGAACCATATTCACCTCTTGGGGAGTTGATGTAATATTGCAAAATGTCACGCAAAAACCCATTTTCTTTTATGAAAACTAATAAGTTAATACTGATTATGTAATAACCAAAAACAATAAAAAAAGGCATGGTGGCAGGTGGAGGGATGGCGGGGGGTAAAAATACAAGTTTCCCATTAAATGGGTGCAGATGGAAGTGGTGGTCAGTGGGTGACCAGTTGCTATAGAACGTGTGTTAAGAGTTGGATCATTCTACATTTGTGTTCTAATGCTGCATCTCCGTTGTAGGGGCACACGAGGATCAATGCTTTTAACTGGTCCAAAGTTCGCAAGCTGAGCTTCAAGAGGAAACGGTTTCTCATCAAACTGAGGCCCGACCTCAATGTAAGTGTCATTCAAATCAGCAAGTTTCTAACTGCTCCTTTACGATTAAGTCTTCAGAATCACTGAAATCATGGTTTCGGTTTTTTTTTTTGTTCAGACTCATTTGAAATACAGTGATTGATCATACTTTTCAGAGTGAGTTTTCTTATCTCATAGTTCTCATAGGCCCTTTTCAAGGCAAGTTCTGGTTCCAAGTTTCATTCCTAATTTCACTTTGGCTTGTTAGGTAACAATGGTGGAAAGTAAAGCTCAAACTCTCTGTGGAGTACTGTCATCAGTAACAAAGCCAGGCTTACCTGATCCTCCACGCTTTACCTGGCTACATCATTTTCAGGAATATAGGGGTCCATGCAGAGGAAAGATGAAGCTTAGTGAAGCCTTTTCTGACTTCATTTCACAGCTTCATTTATCTCATACTGCTTACTGTGAATACAGTTCTACATTTTCATTCACCCTGTTCAATTTTTTTTTTTTTTTTACAGCTGTTGCTGTTGGGCATTCCAGATAGGAAAATGAGATTTTAAAAGGGGATAGAAAGTTGCTTGAAAAAAAATCTACCTTCTTTTTTCTATCTACAGCGTACCGAGACAGTAGCCACATACAAAAGATGGAGTGTCTTCTTCATTGCCAGTTCTACTATGTCATTATTAAAGAACTGTTTGATTTTAAGCACTGTTTGCTACTCCCAAACTGGGAGAAATGAAGAGTAATGGCACTCCTAAATCTAATAAAAATATTAAATTTTCATTTCTCTCCCCTGAATCAGAACTGCCGTCTGTCCTCTGAAATCCTAAGGATGCGTTATCGCTCAGTCTCTCGAGTCCTTCGGGATGTTTTCAGCCGTATCATAAATAACCTGTTTACAAATGCTTTATTTATGTTATCTTTCTCAGCATTAACTTCATACTTGGTGACTGACGACTCCAGACTCTGGGGGCTCGCAATGCAGGATATGAATGTCTGTCTTTGTGATTCTCCCTGTTAAACCTCATTCAGGCACATTTTGCTGGGTTTTAAAATGAGTTCATGAAGCCCACAGGTCCGTTTGTCACCTCTTGCGATTATCATAAGAAAGCCGGCCAAAGCCATACAGAAATCCCGATTTAAGTTTGATTGAAAAGTATAGTGGGTAAAGTTTGATTGGCATGCCAGTCAATTTGAATTTGGCCACTGTGGTATCAAAGCCATAAAATAGGGAAAATCGAACATGTTTTTTTTTTTTTTTGTTTGTTTGATTAAAGTGAAATGTGTGTGACTGTCTGTCTGCGTCTCCTGCCCCATACAGCAGAGTGCGTACCAGGACACGCTTGAGTTCCTGATGGCCAGTCGGGACTGCTGCAAGGTGTTCTGGAAAATCTGTGTCGAGTACCACGCCTTTTTCCGCCTCTTCGAGGAACCAAAACCCAAACCCAAACCCGTCCTCTTCACCCGCGGCTCCTCCTTCAGGTTCAGGTACGGTGGGCCAGCTGTGGGGTCCGTGCTCCTGTATGGCAGGTTCAGGTACGGTGGGCCAGCTGTGGGGTCCGTGCTCCTGTATGGCAGGTTCAGGTGTGGTGGGCCAGCTGTGGGCTCCGTGCTCCTGTATGGCAGGTTCAGGTGCGGTGGGCCAGCTGTGGGCTCCGTGCTCCTGTATGGCAGGTTCAGGTGCGGTGGGCCAGCTGTGGGCTCCGTGCTCCTGTATGGCAGGTTCAGGTACGGTGGGGCAGCTGTGATGATACAGCAGGTATGGATTACATGCTCAGGAAGAAAGAGTATGTATGGGTTTTTTTTACTCGTGTCCAAATGAGACTTCTAAGTGCAGGTAGGACAAGGTGAAAGGTAGTACACGTACTGTGTGTAGGTAGGGCAGATGAAAGTATTGTGCTTGGGTAGGGCGTATGGCAGGCTGACATGGATTTTAAGTTCAGGTAGTAAACAGGACGTAAAGAAGAGCTTTCCGTGTTCTGTTTGCATTCAGTTTGGGTTTATTGGTATAGCACTTACAACAGACACTGCCATGGAGCACCTTCACATAGATCCCTGGCCTGAAACCCCCCTGGAGCAAGCCTGAAGCGACAGTGGCGAGTAATGCCTCCGTGAATAAATGGAAGAAACCTTGAGCTGAGCTGGGCTCAGAGGGGGAGCCTATCTGCTTCTGGCTGGCACCAGGCTTTCTAATGGGTTATACAAGGGACTATATCAGCAGTATCTGTTGGGCAGTAGGAGAAAATCTAAGTTGGGCCATTTTTAATTAGATAAGAATTTAGCAGATCAGATACTCCCCCTGTGGTTCAGGATGAACACTGGATGGTTTTACATAATTATTAGATTATTAAATTTCATAAATGTGCATCGGAGGTGTCCTTATTCAGGGTGACTTAAACAGCTTAAATTTTACATTCTCTCCGCTTCCTCAGCTGTTGATAAGGAAATGATAGTGTTGCCCTGTTTGAGGTTTCAGCCAGCTGAAAAGGTCAGTTCTCTGATGCGATGTGTTCTTGGCTCCGCTGCGTGCTCTTCCTCTTGCCAGTGACCTGACTTGTCCTTCTGTCCTTCTTGCTTTCCAGCGGACGGACGCAGAAGCAGGTGATTGATTACGTCAAGGACTCTGAATTTAAAAAGATCCCCTTTGAAAGGTGAGCGTTGTTATTTTAGACCTGGGGGGGTGGGGGGGGGTCCTGACCTTTATTGGTTCCCCAAAGGGTTTAGGCATGGATTAGGCCCTGTCCATCATCTCCACTAGCACACATATATGTGTGTGTGTGTGTGTGTGTGTGTGTGTGTGTGTGCATGTGTGCGCGTGGGTCTGTGTGTGTGTGTGAGCGGAGGGCCGTGTGTGGGTGTGTGTGTGTGTGTGTGTGTGTGTGTGTGTGAGCGCAGGGGTTTGTGTGTGTTACCGCAGGGGTGTGTGTGTTTGTGAGTGCAGAGGTGTGTGTGTGTGTGTGTGTGTGTGTGTGTGTGTGTGTGTGCATGTGTGCGCATGTGTCTGTGTGTGTGTGAGCGGAGGGCCGTGTGTGTGTGTGTGTGTGTGTGTGTGTGTGAGCGCAGGGGTTTGTGTGTGTTACCGCAGGGGTGTGTGTGTTTGTGAGTGCAGAGGTGTGTGTGTGTGTGTGTGTGTGTGTGTGTGTGTGAGTGTTAGTGAGCGGGCGCAGGGCTGTGTGCGTGCATGTCTATGTGTATGCTTGCGCCTGAGTGTCTTTGAGCGTGTGTGCATTTGTACCAAAAAGTGTGCACTTGTCTATGCTTGTTAGTGTCAATGCGTGTGTGTTTACTAGAGTGTGCATGTGTCTGCCTGGGTGAGTGCATGTGTGTGTGCTAGAGTGTGCATGTGTCTGCCTGACTGAGTGCATGTGTGTGTGCTAGAGTGTGCATGTGTCTGCCTGGGTGAGTGCATGTGTGTGTGCTAGAGTGTGCATGTGTCTGCCTGGGTGAGTGCATGTGTGTGTGCTAGAGTGTGCATGTGTCTGCCTGGGTGAGTGCATGTGTGTGTGCTAGAGTGTGCATGTGTCTGCCTGGGTGAGTGCATGTGTGTGTGCTAGAGTGTGCATGTGTCTGCCTGGGTGAGTGCATGTGTGTGTGCTAGAGTGTGCATGTGTCTGCCTGGGTGAGTGCATGTGTGTGTGCTAGAGTGTGCATGTGTCTGCCTGGGTGAGTGCATGTGTGTGTGCTAGAGTGTGCATGTGTCTGCCTGGGTGAGTGCATGTGTGTGTGCTAGAGTGTGCATGTGTCTGCCTGGGTGAGTGCATGTGTGTGTGCTAGAGTGTGCATGTGTCTGCCTGAGTGAGTGCATGTGTGTGTGCTAGAGTGTGCATGTGTCTGCCTGAGTGAGTGCATGTGTGTGTGCTAGAGTGTGCATGTGTCTGCCTGGGTGAGTGCATGTGTGTGTGCTAGAGTGTGCATGTGTCTGCCTGAGTGAGTGCATGTGTGTGTGCTAGAGTGTGCATGTGTCTGCCTGGGTGAGTGCATGTGTGTGTGCTAGAGTGTGCATGTGTCTGCCTGAGTGAGTGCATGTGTGTGTGCTAGAGTGTGCATGTGTCTGCCTGGGTGAGTGCATGTGTGTGTGCTAGAGTGTGCATGTGTCTGCCTGGGTGAGTGCATGTGTGTGTGCTAGAGTGTGCATGTGTCTGCCTGGGTGAGTGCATGTGTGTGTGCTAGAGTGTGCATGTGTCTGCCTGGGTGAGTGCATGTGTGTGTGCTAGAGTGTGCATGTGTCTGCCTGAGTGAGTGCATGTGTGTGTGCTAGAGTGTGCATGTGTCTGCCTGGGTGAGTGCATGTGTGTGTGCTAGAGTGTGCATGTGTCTGCCTGGGTGAGTGCATGTGTGTGTGCTAGAGTGTGCATGTGTCTGCCTGGGTGAGTGCATGTGTGTGTGCTAGAGTGTGCATGTGTCTGCCTGGGTGAGTGCATGTGTGTGTGCTAGAGTGTGCATGTGTCTGCCTGAGTGAGTGCGTGTGTGTGTTCTAGAGTGTGCATGTGTCTGCCTGGGTGAGTGCATGTGTGTGTGCTAGCTGGCCTATATGGATCTAAGCACACCCCAGCAAGGCCACATCCTTTAGCACTGGAGTGTATTAGGCATGGGGGGGCATCCATTGGAACTCACCCTCTTTTCCGTCCACCCCCACAGAAAACACAGCAAGGTGCAGTCCCACAGCGGCCTGTCCCCATTGCCTTCGCTACAGCGCCCCCAAGTGCCAAAAGAAGTAAGTGCCACTGTCTCCGTGGTCAGGCCAGACCAGGGCCAGATGTGTCATGCGTCTTTAAGCCCAGTTTGGATCAGAGCGGTGAGAGCAGGGGAGAAGACACTGTCACTTCGTTTCCCGAGGAAAATAAAGAACAGCTGTAGAGGGTTACTGACTAAGCCTGGATGGGGGGTTCTCAGCTTAAGCCTGGGAGTTCCTCAGTGATTCAGCTGGTTTCTTTTATTTCCTCTCAAACAGCAGCCAATTTACGCGAGATGTGCGATTAAATATTTAGCCAATTAATGCTGAACCAAACCCAAAACCAGCGCACTGCCTCTGAGGACTGGAGCCGTGGAGCCCTGCACCCCTCCTTGCACATTAAAACAGTAGTTAGCAAATTAAATTACTGTTTCCGTAATGAGCTGTAAGCTGGTTGAGCTCATATTGTGTAATCCGTGAACTCTGGGCTCAAGATTTCATACTACTTCGGCAGCTATCAACAGATGTAGTTTGCATTGCATTTTAAAATATTCTAAAACTATACTGTTGTATAGAGTTTGTAACTCCAGACTCTAAACCGAGATGTCAGAGCAGCTGGATGACCTTGTTTTTTTCTGGCTTCGATCTCCTGTAATCTGATTGGTACCAGCAGATATCTGATGTTGGATTGGGTTGTGTTATGCAGTTTATTATTTCACTCAAACCACTCTATTATGGGATTTTTCAGGGGTACCAGCTGTTTTTTCAGGTAAAAACCCCAGATTTTTGGCAGAGATGCACCGCATTGGAGTAAGAGGAAAAAATGCTTTCTTGTATCCAAGACAAGTTTCCCCAAGAGGACGATAACGTTTATCCTGTCCTGTCACATCCTAAGTGAACCTGCTTCACCATTTGAAGCGTCTTATTCTGGACAGGCTCTGAATACACTGTAGTCCACAGTATCAGTTGGAAGACGCATCATTTGCTCAGTAACTTTATCAACAAGATAGGAATGTCATATCTGTAAAATATGCAAGAACTTTTGCCAAGGCACCTGGGAAATTGTTTTTGGAGTAAGTAAGAAAGTATACTCATACTTTTGCTGGTACTTTCATATTTTTTTAACTTGGATCACTACATTACAGTAATTTAGCTGATGCTTTTTATCCAAAGCGACTTACAGTTGGTTACAGGCTAGCCAAGGACCAATCCTCCCTGGGAGCAATGTGAGGTTAAGGGCCTTGCTCAAGGGCCCAACAGCAATGGTGTTCTTGCTGTGGCTGGACTGGGGCTTGAACCACCGACCTCAGGGGTCCTACAGGATATGATGTGTCAGCTGAATAGCTTCAGAATGAGTCACTTGGCCCTTTAAGAATGACTGTCTGACCAGCCATCTCTCTGTCCGTCTGTCTGCAGAGTGTGCTCAGCTCCTCGGGGGATGAGCTGGACAGTCCGACCCGGTCGGGCTGGAGGGAAACAGTGACGGTCAGCATCGAGGACTCTTCAGCGTCGCGGAAACGGAGCAGCCCCTCCCCCCAGCACAACGGCCGTGAGGATCGGGAGAGGGCGGGGCCCCGGACAGACCCCTCCCCCTCCGCCAGCCAGAGGGCGGAGCATCTGAGCGCAGGTCCAGCCCCTCGGTCACCCCTCGCCGGCCCCACCTCCATCCCTTACATCGACGATCCTGACGTAGATAGCGAGCGACCCCGCCCAAACAGGCCACGCCCTCGCATCTCTAGGCCACGCCCCAGTGCGTACGACATAGAGGACGAGCCCGTTATCCGCAGTCTGGGTGGGGGCGGTGTGAACGAGGGGTACTATCGCCGCGAGTGGCAGCGCAATGAGGTGGACCTGACTTACAGGGAGTCCCTGCCCCCTTTTCACACCTCCCCACCAATCAACACAAGGCAAGAGTTTGAGGAGGAAGACCTCTCAGGGGTCCCTCCCTTTGGCAGCATATCTACACATGGGGGCATGTCTTCATCCTCATATGTGGATTTATCTTCTTATGGGGGCATGTCTCTTTATGATGGTGTGTCACCCCTGGGGGGTACTTCGTCATACGGGGGCATGTCCAAACCTTATAGGGGTGTGTCCCCCCCAGGGGCCAGGCCTATTCCCTATGCGGATGGCCCTCCTAGTTCGTCCCAGCACAGCTCACTGGTGGATGAGCTCTTCCAGGATTCGAGACAACGCTGCCCCCCGGTGGGCCGTCGCAGAACAGGTGGGCGGAGCTCCAGCTCCAGCCCAATCACAAACACCCCGCATCGCACCAGCTCTCCTAGCCACGCCCAGCAGAACGGTTGGCCTGGGCGACGCGACGACGGTGACGGCGGCAGCCGTGACTTTAGCCCGCGCTCTGTGCGGCGAGACGAGGGCCAGCGGTACAGCTATGACTGTCCGCCCGCCACCCCCTCACGATCACCCCATTTAAATAAGCCCAGGGGGTCCCGCGACCGTGCGGACTCCGACCGTGACTCCCTTGCCTCCGCCCCCGCCCACCAGCCGCGCCCAGTTTTCTCCCGCGCTGAGCGAATGGCCGCTCTGGAGCGCCGCATGTTGGCCAACGGCCTCTCCGCACCCGGCCTGCCCAAACCCCGCCTCCCGCAGCGCCGCTACCCGCACGCCGTGCAGCTGATCGACGGCTCCACCAGCAGCGGCTCAGAATCCAGCGACTCTGAGACCGCCGGCCCCTCACCGGGCTACGGTAACCACGGCAACCCTGCAGGTCCCCCCGGAGGACGCTCGCCCCTCCCCCGAAACAAGTTCTCGCTCGACAGCCTGCAGCTGGAGGAGCTGCCGGGCGAGGAAGGCGGGTTTAACTTTAGTGACGAGGACGGAGCGCACGTGTTCAGCTGCTGAAATGGACCTCCCGCTTCCGCTGTCGCGTACAACGCCATCAGACCATTAGCCAACGTTAGCGAGAATCTGTGGCGGACAGAAAGAGCTTGAATGTGTTTGTGAGCTTCAGCTAGCGTTCACCTTCTTGGATACATGTCAAATCTTTAACTTAAGCTGCTGAGGCAGACCTGTCTCACCTGAGCTGCTAAAGCAGATGTGTACATTAATCTGCTGAAAGTAGATCTTTACCTTTAAAGATGGGGTCAGAGCTGCTAGCGTCGCATTGTGCAAGTTGATCATGTGCACTTATGGCTGTCACTGGAGGAGAACACTTAGGAGTTTGAATGAGTGAGTGCGTAATTGACTCAGTCTCATTGAGTCTTGGTGAATAAGAGGTGAGTGAGTGTATGAGTTAGCTCAGTAAATCAATAAGTATCTGAGATAGTGAGTGAGTGAATCTCAATGAGTCAATGAGTGTAAGTTAGTGAGTCAGTGAATCATATTTCCAGTGAGTGAGTGAGTGAGTGAGTATCAATGAGTACCTGTACTGCACTACGCTCACACAGAGAAGCATTCATAGCCTTCGGGCCAGAAAGAGGGGTTTGCTTTTGCATGGCATTGGGGTTTCACTTGAAAGATACAGTGTAACTCTCCAAGTGCCAAGCCCTCTTACCACACGCCGCCCCAGAATGCTCGAGTTTAGATTTGAATCTTTGTGCCTCTGGTCCATCAAACTGGGACTTAAAAATCCAGCCAATAGCAGACTGAATAAACCCTGTGAGTTGCGTGTCATAGTAAGATCCAGAGAGCCCAGTGTTAAGAGTGAATATGTTGTGGTACTGTGTACCTGCTGCAGTCTCTTCTGTTACCGATTACAGCAATGTCTAAATGTCTTTAATGGGAGGCAAGCAAATGTCTGTGTAAACCTGTGCAACAAAGGAACGATTTCCTCACACGCTGTCAAATGCCTTGACAAGTCTTGATGGTTGAGTGGTCAAACAGAAGATGAAAAAACTGGTAGAAGAAGCAGGCAAAGAGATCTGTGCAGTCAGCTTTCTTCTGGCAGGCAGTGTGTGGAACATCAATGCTGTACGTCAACTGTGCCCTTATTTTATTCTTGTAAAGACTGAGTCTTATCTAAGTCTTATCATGTGCAATAGACCCATGGAGTAAGGAGGAAGTAGGAAGTGTAGCAGAGTTTCAGGTGTGTTTTGCATTTATGTGGTAAGTGATGTTTATGATTGATGTTTTAGATTGTAGCTGAAGTGAGGTAGATGTTTCAATGGCTACCTTCTTAAGTCTGAGATATTATAATGTTGCTGTGCACTTCATATTTCCTTAGAGCTGGCTTATCTTTAGGCCTTTTTTAAAAAAAAAAAGTTGGCTGAAAATGCAGTTTGGCACTGGGCAAGGAATTCTTAATCCCTGTCTCCCTTTCTGAACAATGTGCGCTGAAGGAGAATTTTGTAGTAACTGTCATTTTCAGGAAAGGCCGGGTCCAGTGGCTGCCTCTATATCAAGTTTATGACAGTCTGTTCTGTTACAAACGTGCTGGCTCAGGGCAGACAAAGCAACGAGGGAGAAAGGTCCATATCGATCGCCAAGATGAAGCAAGCTTCCAGGGATGGGCAATATTTCATACGTACATATTAGAAATGAGCATTTTTATGTGTCTCTCATATATAATGTGGGTTTCTCCTCTCATCTTTAAATCCCTCCATCCACACACAGAACAGCATGTGCTTCCTCCATTTCCGCTTGAATCAGGGATGGGCAAAGCTGAAGTAGATGTATTTTTTATTTATTTATTTATTTATTTATTTTTTACAAAATGCAATACACTTCCAAAATAAATTTTGGACTTAGAAATTGCAATTAAAATGGTGGAAGCATAGGTTATAAAAAAAAAAAAAGAAAAAATTAAAAAGAAACTCGTATTACATTTGAAATGCATACATAAAAATGCAAATTTCAATGCCATTGAAAAACCGCTGATCTCCAGAAGCATCCAGGTGTCAGAACCCGGTGGACAATAATGTACTGTCGCATGCTAATGCCTGTAGCGTGCACATCTGAGGAGTCATGGTCTGTTGGTGACCAAATGGAAAGATATCTAGTTAGCTCATAAGACTGTCCGTGCAAACCAGTGCGAGCAGTAATCTTCGACTGTGATACCGGCAGTTTACTTTTGGACCGGCTTAGTTCAGTATTATGGAGAGCCTCGATGGGTGGGTGCTTGAGATTAAGTATGCGAAAGCATGAGGAGATTCCCGGCTGTATATGACAAAGCTTTGCAGAGGCATGTGCCGTGCTTTAGCGCAGATCTTCTGCCTGTTGAGTATGTGTGATATGCTATCCCCTCTCTTTGGATGTCCTCTGTGCTCCCTCAGTCTGAGCTATAACCAGACCAGGCGAGCTGTGCTGGATTCATTCACATGCATGTCAGGCCTGATGTACTGAAGCATTTAGCGTGTGCAGAACTGTTTCGCTGTATTGCAGAGCGAATGAAAGAGCATTTGATCAATTGAGAGAGCTCATTTGCTCCAATCACAATTCACATCACAGGAAATCACATATGCAAGAACTTTTAAGTTTTACGTGCGAACGGTTTTGATAACCGTGGTCCTTATTTTCTGTAAGGGCTGTGCAATTCAACCAGAACAGGCTTTAATTTATAATATTCTTATTGCAACTGTCCTTGAGTAAGCTATATTTTATTGGAGTCAATTAAACATGTTCTTTTAAATGTGTTGTTTTCATGTTAAAATAGAACCGCATATGTGCTTAAAGGGAAAAAGAACTGCGTTGAGTAAATTGCGTATGTCCTTAAAGAGAATAAAATTTGCTTTGAGTGAATTGCATATGTCGTTAAAGAGACTAAGTGCATCCGACTAAATCTAGCCCCATAACTGGCCTGGCTAATTACTGCTGACCAGGCTAAACTGGCCTAATGAACACTAACCTCTGCGGGGTCACATTAGCCACACCCATTTTCCCAGAATCCATTGCATGCAAAGCAAACCCAACTAAACCACACCACCATCCCAACAAAAAAACTTCTTTGCTCTTTGCTTCTATTTATTTATTTATTTGTTTGTTTTTTTAATGCATGTGTGTTTCTTTTGTTTTCTGTTCTTCATCCTCCATGTGCTGTCCTTTGCGAAGCTCTCATTACTGTCTCATTTCCCTGTGTTTCCGTCATTGCAGTTCTGTTGTTGTTCCTATATATTCTCTATATTTTTTGATGGATGAAATAAAACCCTTACCTGATGTTTCTGCCTGCTGTAAGCTCTGTTCTGTCTGCATGTACCTGTACCTGTACCTGTCTGAGTGTGACTCTCACCTTGCCTGAATCCCTCACTCCTGGGCATATGTCCAACTTGTTCTGGCTCTGCTCCATTTTCTACTTTACTGTCATGTGCACACAAGAGGCTAAATAACAAAACTGACTGAAGTGTGTGTGTGTGTGTGTGTGAGTGCGTGCGTGTGTGTCTGAGAGAGAGTGTGTGTTGAGTGTGTGTGTGTCTGGGAGAGAGTGTGTGTTGAGTGTGTGTTGAGTGTGTGTGAGTGTGTGTGTGTGTGTGTGTGTGTGTGTCTGAGAGGAGGCCAATAGCTTCCCACTGCTCGATGTCCTAGTAATGAATCACTGTCATGCACTGCCTTCTGGGTCACCTACTTACAGTCCAGCATTCATTTATTAAATACGTTTCTGTGCGTCTCCACCTGCAAAAACTCTCTCATGAGTCCCTGTTAATGGGGTGGAAAAAAAAACAGTTGAATATTTTTATTCAACGAAACAGACACTTTTTTGGAGAAGTGTTACACCACTTAATTAAAGGGAACTGTGACCTCACTTCCTGAGCTGAAGTCTAACAATTACAATTCACTAATGTGGAGGACAGTATGCAATAATGTCTTTCTTAAAAAGTTGGTCAAACATTTATGAGAAAGTTATTTTGTAGTCTTTCTTTTTGTCGGTCTGAAATGATGTTTGGAAGAACACTTTCTGGGAAAAGTTTTGCACCAGGTAATGAGAGGAAACCGTGTCTGAGTAAAGCCCTGTCTCAGGTATTGTGTGTCAGTCCCTGTGGCTGTCATGGAGCTGGGCATTTCCTTACCTTCATAGCCAGAGGAGCTCTACCTACAGCCCCAAGGTTGTCATGGGCAATGGCTCTGCTGTTTTACTGTGATGATTTTATGTGATTTTTTTCTGTCCTTTCTAGCATTGTTCGCTTATGCGCTCTAGGGTTAATGAAGCTGGTCTTCTTCTGGTATCTTCTTAGAGGGGACTGTGAATGGTTTTCTGATAGCCCTGAGTGTTAGAAAGCCCATTCTCCCTCCCCTGTGCTGCCACAGATAGAACATTAGTTTGTCTTATACAGTGCTGTAGTAAAAATTATACGTGTGTGTGTGTGTATGTGTTTGTGTGACGGATGTGTGTGCTTGTCTGTGTATTGATGTGTGTGTGTGTGTTTGTGTGTGTTTGTGTGACGGATGTGTGTGCTTGTCTGTGTATTGATGTGTGTTTGTGTGTGTGTGTGTTTGTGTGACGGATGTGTGTGCTTGTCTGTGTATTAATGTAAGTGTGTGCAAGTGAGAATTGGGTTGTTGTAGTATCCTCAGCTCGCTGGTCTGCCCGGTAGCTCCCTGTCATAGACCACGTTCTTAGACGAGAACTGCACCATAATGATTAATGACTTTTTATCCACACAAACACACGACTGATGCGCTCAGCTGAGAGAAAAGAGTGGCAGGCAAGTATGCGATTCAGTGCCATTGTAGATGTAGGCCGCAAAGTAGACTAGCTGTGCTTTGAAAAGTGCACTCTTTAATCCCTGAAGAAGTTAGACAGTAAAATGAAGGAGAGTGAGACATTTTAAATATAGCAGAGTGTAGCATTTATTCTTCCATAGGGTGGGCTGATTTATGAACGTAGGAATGCATAGACTACCTGTTGCTCCACATTCTTCCCAGTTTACCACTTCTCTGCTTGATTAGTGTATGAAAAACAGTAAGCTGTGTATTATATGCTTATATAGATTATATAGCTCACAAATTTTTTCTCTTTTGTCTTGTTCATTTCTCCGCCCCTCTCACTCTGTTGCTTGTAGCAGGCGTGGCGGTCAGCAGCCCTCGGCTCTTGGAGTCGTCCGGTCACCCTCAGGGCGCGGTTAACGGTCAGAGGCACGGTCTCGCCCCCGGACAGAGCCCGGACGGACGGCAGCCTTCCCCCCTCACCAGCCCCCTGCTCAACGACGCGGGCTGCGTGCGCACCGACGATGAGGACGAGGTTCGGAGGAAGGTTTGTGGTCCAGACAGAGGGACCGTTCTCCTGGTTTAGCTGAAAGAGATAGAGAGAGAGAGAGAAGGACCATTCTCCTGGTTTAGCTGAGAGAGAGAGAGAAGGACCATTCTCCTGGTTTAGCTGAGAGAGAGAGGGACCATTCTCCTGGTTTAGCTGAGAGAGAGAGGGACCATTCTCCTGGTTTAGCTGAGAGAGAGAGGGACCATTCTCCTGGTTTAGCTGAGAGAGAGAGGGACCATTCTCCTGGTTTAGCTGAGAGAGAGAGGGACCATTCTCCTGGTTTAGCTGAGAGAGAGAGGAACCATTCTCCTGGTTTAGCTGAGAGAGAGAGGGACCATTCTCCTGGTTTAGCTGAGAGAGAGAGGGACCATTCTCCTGGTTTAGCTGAGAGAAAGAGGGACCATTCTCCTGGTTTAGCTGAGAGAGAGAGGGACCATTCTCCTGGTTTAGCTGAGAGAGAGAGGGACCATTCTCCTGGTTTAGCTGAGAGAGAGAGGGACCATTCTCCTGGTTTAGCTGAGAGAGAGAGGGACCATTCTCCTGGTTTAGCTGAGAGAGACACAAAGAACTTTTCCTACAGGTTGAACGGAAATAGAGTGACCGCTTTTGAAACTGATGTTTTTGATTGTTCTTATAGATGAAAACATACAAAGGGAGAACGAGATCAATAAGGAGAAAGAGAAAGACAGACAGGGATCTTTTTCCAGGTCAAACATTCTTGTCGAGTGACTTTCCTCTTGGTTAAGCAGAACAAGAGGCAGAGAGCAGGAGACTGTTCTTTAGGTCAAAGCGAAACAGAGACCTGATTCTTCCGCTTGTTGAGCAGAGGCACTCTTTGCAGAGCTCAGATGTGCATGATTTTGCACATTTTTAATGTGAGACGTGACCCCCCCAACCGCCCCCCCCCCCTTCCTCCCCCCACCCCCAGCAGACCGTAGATTTTCCTCATTTCGGTCTCATCTCCTCAAGCCCAGAAGAGCAGGCCTACATACCGTCCCACATACGGCTCCCAACCTAAAATACCCAGCATGTGGGTCAGCGCCGGGGCCGCCACTGGCGCCGGTGGACAGAACTGGGTTGTTTTATAGTCCAATAAAAAGCCTCAGTAGAGCCGCCCTGGAAGATTATTCAGCCCTAAAAAGCTCACATGCTCTGACCTGTGGTTGGGGTCATTATTAGTAGCGCGCTGGTCAGCTAGGGTGTGTTCACTCTCATCTGAATTGAAATGCATGTTTTCTCTCACATTCATGTTCGGTTGAACGTGTATTCTCCCTTATTTTTCTTGTTTCATCTGTGCTTTCTTTTTTTTAAAACTTCTGCACTGTAACCTCTTGTGTTTCCTCTCTCATTTGCTCCCTGGCTCAATGCGTATTCTCTCATTAGCTTGTTCTGTTTCGTCTTTGCCCTGTCTCACGTGGCGTTTTGGTTCTCTCTCTGCTCCAGAGGTTCCCTACGGACAAGGCCTACTTTATCGCCAAGGAGCTGCTGACCACTGAGAGGACGTACCTGAAGGACCTGGAGGTCATCACCGTGGTGAGCGCGAACAGACGGCCGTGATGCCTCCCCACGCCACGTAAATAACGTGATCACAAACGCACATAACGGTTTATAATCCGGCCCACCTGCTCCATGTGGGAAGCTGTGCCCATTTTTATCGCTTGTTTCTTGTTATTACCCATTTTTATGGCAAACACACTCCAGATCGATCAAATGTGTTTCGTCTCTTTAAGGAAAAGTTGAGTTAATTCAGAAAAGACATCTCCTTTGAGTATGTCATGCTTTATTGAACACAGGCGAATATGTCCTTTTGAACATGTCACTATAATTTTAAAGTAGAATAGCATACAGCGTGTCCTTAAAGAGAGTAAAACTGCATTTGATTAAATCTAGCACACAGAGTACCTCAGAGGTAGAGGGAGATTTAGGGTGACGGGGAATGTTTGGTTTGGATCGGTTTCCCCGTCCTGTTCTGGAAGGTTCTGCACAAGTCCGTTTGAGACTTGACTTTTTTTGACCCTACTTTGAGAGATTCAGCTTCCCCCTGGGGGGTCACCGCTCCTACAACCTTGTGTCCTTTTGGTTCGTTATCTCAAATTCCATCATGTATTTGTTTCTTTTCGCCAGTGTTCCTTGGCGCCTGTAGGTTTCCCACCAGTGTTTACACACAAACGTACCCTCACCTCCTCACCAGGGTCTCAGGAGACCGGCTGACAAAACAGGGAAATGGAAGGAAGTGAACCCCTCCGATTTTAAACAGTTAGGAAATACCTGCGTGCGATAGGCCATCGCCATGGACATGTGACCCTCTACACTGAGCCTCATTGGACAGGCCCCTTACTCTGATATGTTGGATCTCTGCACAGCATCATGGGATGTGCTGATAAACCTGCAGCCATTTAATGACCTGGTCATGAATCTCAGAAACAAGCTGGTGCCTGAAATGATAAACTTACCAGCCCATCAAAGTTCATAGCAGTATAATGAGTCGCTGATATAAATCAGTGAACTGGAC
>JAFBMS010000116.1:0-42500 GCA_019788955.1 Albula glossodonta | reverse complement strand
TGTTTAAAAGGAAAAAAAAACAGATGTGTGTGTTTTTCACGAATTCGAGATGAATTGTAGGCAAGGGAAAATTCGTCAAAACACCGCGTGTCTGTTTCCAAAACAGTCAAGAGTGTTATTCCAGAAAGTCTGCGTTAGTCTCAAAACAGCCATTAAGGCAGTGCTGAGCTGCCCTTGTTGATAGCAGCTGTGAACTGGTCGGTGTGTGTGTGTGTGTGTGTGTGTGTGTGTGTGTGTGTGGATGCAGAGGAGGGGGGAGGGGGGTCCTGCTAGGTAAAGCACACCTGGTCAGTCTGGTTGTGTCATGTGCTCCTTTTGTGAAGGAATCCAGTGAATCAGTAACCAGACTGAAGAGCTCAAACAGCATGTCTTATCTGACTGCAGTCACTACGCAGTAACCTCACTCTGCCACTAGGGGGGCGTCACCCCGCATCATTACACAAGATGCCAGAAAATTGCCAAAATACTCATACTTTCATTGACATGTACATAGTCACGCTGGGATCATTGCACAACCTCATTTTCAACCTACAGGATGTGATATATGGAGGAGAAACAACAGTACGAGTCAAGTGAGTCTATAACTACACCAGCCTAGAACCGTGATGCAAACCATGAATATGTGCAACATAAATGATTTAGTGCCATAAATAATCACCTGAGTGATTTAATTAAAGTGCTATCAGGTGGGAGTGGGATGGCAGCCAACCTCAACAATGAAGCACCAACATATACATGCCTAATATCTGATGGGAAACAGCCGTAGGGAAGACGTTCATTTCCTCTCCCTGTCATTTCGTCATAAATTCTAAATCCTGGACAAAGACCACTCTCAGTTACGGTTAGATTCACATGAGACTAATACCGGGTTTTGATCTGGGTCTGAACTGGCTGCGGAGATTAAGATAAAGGGAAAATACAGCTGTACGACCCTGAGGCTCAATGGGTCCTAGTTTGACGACCCTTGTTGTAGGAGATCCTGTATTTAAAAGAAAAAAATCATGTCAAATGATGTGAGGAATGGCTGTCACTATTGCAACAGCTAGTTGGCCATGACAGCCTGCACCACCCCCCCCCCCCCCCACACACACACACACACACACACACACAGGTACATGCACACAAACACACACACACACAGGAAGTGTTCACCCCAGGGTTGCGTCTGGTGCCATATTTCTGTTGCCATAGTGATAACTGCTCCTCAGGTCATCTGGTGAGACAGAGCGCTACACTGCATCCCCCAAAACCATATCCCAATCCCCCCCCCACACCACCCCAAATTCAGCCCAGACTTCTGGAGTCATGCCAAAGAATGTGTCACACCCCCAAGGGACTGATGCCCCTCCCCCCACACCACAACCCTAAACAAAGATGGCGATTCTCTCCCAAACCTCATCTTCACATCAAAGCCAGACAGTTTTGCCTGGGGGGTGCACAGCAGAGCCCTGATACATAGAGTCTCCAAACCGCATCTTTAGAATCTGTCTGCAGCACCAGTGCTGGCCATTTTACTGTGACACCAAATCTCCACCAGCGTTAATTCATGTTTCATTATTTATGAGGCCAACACATTTCATAGTGACGGCGATACTAGCTTCTAATTCAAATTTTATTATGACACCAAACACTATCCAGTAATTCATATTTTATCGTGATGCCAGCACCAGCCACTAATTCACATTTCATACTGATGCCAACTGGAGCTGGAAGTTCATATTTCACAGTGCCATCAGCACAGTCATATATTGGGTTGTGGTACCAAGACAACCCCCTTAAGTACAAATATAGTGACATCAGTACCACCTTACAGTATAAATATTGGCTGTAGGCACAATTGCCACCCTACAGTGTGAATTTTGGCTACTGAGTGATACCATTACTGCCTTCTAATTTGCATTGGCCATTGACACCGGCACTACCTTACAGTATAAGTATTGGCTGTTGAAGCCAAGTCTACCTTATAGTAAAAATGTTGGTTAGTGACACTGGTAGTACCTCACAGTCAAAACACTGGGCAGTGACTCCAGTACTGCCTTACATTTTATAGTGGCTATTGACACCAATACTACCTGACAGTATAAATTCTGGCTATTGAAATCAGTACATGATACCAGTGACTGTTGAGCCCAGGTCTGCCTAACAGTATAAATGTTGGGTACTGGCGCCAGAGCTGTTTTTCAGTATGAACACTGGGCACAGACACCAGCTCTACCTGCTAATCAATGCAGCAGGATGTGGTAATGAGTGAGGGGTATGCGCAGGCTGCGCAGGAGGTCTGAGTGGCTGCTCTGCATATTCAGACCTGTGCAGATCAAAAGCATTCCCGCCACTTAGCACCAACCCCTGCTCCTCTCACATCTGTCCAATTTGGACGACGCCCCCGGGCTTAGGGACTTGGAATAAATTGCCTTAAAACAACCCAAGTCCCCCTCGCTTCCCTCCTGCCTCTGTTCGTTTGATCTTTCCGGCACACCACAGCTCCGTGTTGTGTGTGGTAATGAGACTCTCCGCAGCTGAAACGAGAGCAGACTTACACGTGTGGGGAACTGGGAGTGCATGTCTGTTACGCTGCAGCTGACACGATATGAAATGCTGCTCAGGGGTGACACCTGGTGGTTGATGCATGTCAATGCATGCTCAGAATCTCCTTTTGCGAATACATCAGAAAGTACCAGAAACCACTATGTACTGAGGTACCTCAGCCTATATTTCGTCGTTTTGGTTGCCCAGTTCAGTATTAGCACCTTCCTGCAACATATAATTATTGTTTAAAATAATGTAATATGTGCAAAGATTACAAATGTTCAAAAGATACATGTATCTAAAAACATTTATTCCATTCATCATTGTACCTATTTAATTTATTGTGTTGGAGTGGTTTTAGAAACTGCATTACACTGTTGGGAGTGATGTGAATCACATCAGACTCGATTGCTCTGTTATCCTTGTCCTCCCTGGCCTGCCTGTCCTCTCCCGCTCACTGTGATCTCCAGTGCCTTACAGTGATAAACAGATCAGCCAGTGGTTGTGGCAGAAATCAGAAGTGCATGCTTGTGGTTTTTGTGTTCTTGGCTGATGTCATTTCACAGCAGAATAAGTAGTTTACAAATGAGGAAGGTGCTTCCGTTTGGGAAAAGATAAAAAATTATGGAGAGTTCATGGCTAGGGGGAGGTGTGTGATTCATTTTCAAAAGTAAACTGGGAAAGTGAGTGATGTGATTTGAGGAGTGAGTTGTTTGAAAAGTTAAAGGGTAAGTGTTTGATTTGTTCTGAGGAGTGACTTTGGAAGAGGGCGGTTCCTTTCTGGGAAACGGGAAGGGGTTGGCGGGGAGGGATGACTGAGTGTGAGGAGTGAATCAGCGAGTGACTGATCTGCTTTGAGGATTGAATCTGGGGGATGTTTTTAGTTGTGAGTAGTTCGTTTTAGAGAAGGAGAGCGGTGAGCGATTCGTGCGGCTGAAGTCTGTGTGTTTCTCACAGGGAGGGACGCTCGAACGCCCACATCAAAGGAGACTACCAGCGCGTCGGGGATGTCATGCTGAAGAACGTGCAGGGAATTAAAGTAAGGAACTCTGGGGAAATCAGCCCGCTGGTCACCAAGAGATAAACATGATTCTCACGGTCAATAGCAGACAAACATAGTCCTGGTGGTCACTTTGAAACGGACAGCCATGACTTTCACGAGGATTAAAAGACGGTACTAACCAAAACAGAAGTAGGGTCAATACCTACCTGTCTACCTGTCAAGCGGTTTGTCTGTCCGTCTGTCTGTCCCTCTCCCTGTGTGTGCCTGACACTGTCCCCCCCGCCCTGCAGCAGATGACAGCCCACCTGCAGAAGCACTCAGAGGCCCTGTTGGAGCTGGAGAAGGCGTGCCGGTCCTCCCGCAGGCTGGAGGCGCTGTGTCGGGACTTTGAGCTGCAGAAGGTGTGCTACCTGCCACTCAACGTCTTCCTGCTCCGCCCCCTACACCGCCTCATGCACTACAAGCAGATCCTGGAGCGGCTGTGCAAACACTACCCCCCCACCCACCAGGACTTCAGGGACTCCAGAGGTACCCCCCCATCCCCCACACTTCAATGATAAACTCACAGATGTTCTCTGTGAGAACTGTAGTCTTGTCTCCAGACAGTAAATCTCTGACAGAATCTCAGATTGATCTAAATATATATATATACTTTTTGGGACCAGGCATTTATATAAGTTTGCGTGTATGTGCATATGCATGTGAATGTTCTTTTGTGTGTGTGTGTGCGTGTGTGTGTGTGTGTGTGTGTGTGTGTGTGTGTGTGTGCGTGTGCGCATATGTTTGTGTGTGTGTGCATGCATGTGCATGTGCGTGTGTATGTGTGTGTGCAAGCTTTCCACAGAGCGTAAGTAGAACAGTACATTTCAGCAAAGTGCTCGGGCGCTTTATATAGCCTTTGTAACCCCTTTATGGCCTTTTTCTGTTATACCCCTAATCATCACTCCATCTGTTTGCCAGTTTCCTGCAAAACGACTGAAATCTCATTAAAGGCCTTTAAATGAATAGCATGGCTGCTGTTCAGGCCTCGGCCTACCCCTGAGGCCCCCGCAGCCCCCTTCCTCCCTTCAGCACCGTATCAAAAATACCCTGGGCCCGTTTAAAGGCTATGGATGCAGCAGAAGTGTCAGAAAACAGGCTGCAGTAGGCTGCTGGGTGACTCATCCCGTTAAAGCCCCGCTCCAGTTAAACTTTCTCAACTTTACCCAAAGAAACACTCGATTCGAAAGGTAGTGATGCAGCGGTTCACAGGACTGTTGCAAAAGTAACACCTGCTCATTTGCTTAGTGTCCTTACAATCACGATAACAATGTCATATCTGTAAATTAATGCAAAAATGTATATCATCTCACATGGGAAATCAGTTTAGCTGCACGTGAAGCCTCCCCTTCTGTGTGACCCAGCCTGTTGAGTGAAGAGAAGCAGCAGCTTGACGTCTCATGTTAAGAAGTGAAGGAGAGTTTGCGCTTGTCTTTGCTTTCCTCCAGAGTTGGCAGAGGAGGTCATTTCAATTAGCATGCAGGCACAAATTGGGTGTTGCAAACTTGGAAGAAATAGAGGATCTATACTATCTCTACTGCTGTAATCGATACTACTGTCTCTTCAGGTCTGTCTTGCAAAAGACAGTCATCTAAGTCACAGCTCCTGGTTAAGTAAAAAGGTGAAATAATAAAGACTATGAAAGAGTAGCACTAATGGTCATGCCTCTCATACCCCCCCACCCCCACCCCCAGCTGCCCTGGCGGATGTGTCTGAGATGGTAGCCCAGCTCCACTGCCCTATGATAAAAATGGAGAACTTCCAGAAGCTTCTGGAGCTGAAGAAGGACCTGATCGGCATCGACAATCTGGCTATCCCTGGAAGGGTGAGTACGGGGGGGGTGGTGGGGTGCATGCATAAACTGAAATAAACACACATCATCTGAGCACCCCTACTACAACAACACAGTATCTCTGGACATCAGTGGTCATCAGTGCTGGTCCTGCAGAGCCGCAGGGCATGTTGGAATTTGTTGTTACTCGGCACCTGATGACTGAGTAAAACAGGTGGTTACACAGGTAACATGCCTCACCTGGTTTCTGAGGTCTGAACTTATTGTGGATTTTCAAGTCAAAAACAAAAAGCAGCGTCCACTGCTGCCCTCCAGGACTTGTGTAAGGTACCACTGCTATGTATTTATACATGTACAATATTTGAACATCTACGCAATCCTCTTTAAGAGAATTTAGTGTCTTGTGTTGAACTTACGTTTGGTTTTCTTGTATAAATATTTGTTTATAAAGTACCCGGTTTCCTGCTTAACGGAAACAGTGACATCTCTTCTGCTCTGTGTTATTTTATTTTATTTTTTGCAGGAGTTTATCAGGTTGGGCTGTCTGAGCAAGCTGTCAGGGAAAGGCCTCCAGCAGCGCATGTTTTTCCTGGTAACCTCCTCTTCCTCCTCCCCTCCTCCTCCCATTCCTCTTCCTCCTCCTCCTCCTCCCCCTCTTCCTCCTCCCCCTCCTCCTCTTCCTCCTCTAATTTTGTTACATCTTAGAAGCATTTGAGTCCGAAAGATTTCAGCCGTCTGCAGACGTCACTGTCTCTCTACACACTGCACTTCAGTCCCTTGCTGCTTAAAACGCAGTCTCTTCATTCTGTCTCTGTCTCTGCCTCCTACTGCAGCTCATAATGCTATCCTGAATTATTATTGAGCTTTCCTCGAGTGACAGGAGAGCGAGGGTTCAGTGACCGTGTAAACAGTGGTGCTACACTGGGCTGTCAGTCACTGACTTGTTGGAACTAAACAATTGTGTTCTCCGTAGAGAAAAATAAATGCAGCGATAGCTTCAACTCTATGTGTCACTCCAGGCATATTAGCACTTCATTCTTGCATCCCTCCTCCAAACTATCAGCTAAAGCACACATGTGTAAACACCGCACCTTGGATTATCAAAACCCCCCAATGTGAGGACTTATTCCAGGGTTGACCACATGTATCACCGTACCCTCAAATGCATCTGCTGCCCAAAGATCTGTGTCCTAAATCTCCCACTTTGTCCTACTGCAGCCCTTAATGAGCCACTGCGGGGTTATGGCATGATAACTCCTGCTGTTCATAATGATGATAACTTGGAATCATCTTTGCTCTTTGTCTTAAACCTTTCTTTGTGTGCACTTTGGAAAGATCACTTTGGCTCAGAAAATCTGCCCTTAACATAAAATAATGTAATGCACTGAAATCAATTCCAAATCACTGGCCTTGTATTTATTTTATATTAATCAGACTGATGCACTGTTCCAAGACACTTAGAGCAAAGTGTCTGTAATCTTGGGGCCCCTGTTTCTCAGATTCTGTTCCAAATGACACTCCAAATGTGAGCGTACTCTCAGATCCAAAAAATGTTGTTATGTTTCAAAATTGCTTACGCAATCGATAAATCACATTCATGGTTTAAATTTTCTCGGGTGCACACGCTGAAGTTCCATCCCTGATATAAGCCTTTTATGGTGGTTTATTCCTCAGCCATTGATCATTGTGTGGGAGGATGTCTGCTCCGTAGCTAAGCACACACACACACACACACACACACCGTAAAGCCTTAATTTGTTCTATACAAGAGCTCACAACTGCAGCCATGTTGTACACACAGCAGGACAAAATTATGTGTATTTATGTCAATTGCTTCATTGCTTATATTGATAGCACATAATATGGTAATTAAGCGAGGAGTACTGAGTCGCTAACGTCAGCATGTCTTATTCATTCAGCGTATTCATCATGTCATTCATTCGATGTGTTCTTTGCATGGTTGTGTTCTCCTTCCACATTGTGCCTTAATGGTTTTTCACTCTCACTGATGTGTTAATTATATGGCTGTAAAGGGATAGTTGCTAAAATAAACACCCCAGGTGTGCACATTCACACAGATACCCTTCCAAGGAAGGATTCAGTGGGATCACTCATGGTGACGCAAGGGTTAAATAAAAAAATAGATAATAAAAATTAAAGTATCTAGTTTCTGTGCAGTTGTTGAAAGAGGCTTTCCAGCCCTGCTGCTGGAGGAGAGCCAGCAGATCCTGCTCCAGCTGCTCAGTAGGATGTGTGTAAGGAGAAACGGAGAGACTTCCTGTTTGCTTTTGACCTTTCCTCCAGGAGTGCATGAAGTCGTTCCACCAGGGCTAACCCTCGAATTTTTACTGTTTATTTTTTTTTTCCTGTGATTTTGACAGTTCAATGACGTCCTGATGTACACGAGTCGAGGGATGACGGCCGCCAATCAGTTTAAAGTTCACGGGCAGCTCCCCCTCTACGGCATGACAGTGAGTATGGCAGTCCTGTAGCCACGGCAACGCAGCTATGTATCCGTAGCAATGCAGCGCTGCATCCATAGGTACCTGCACCAACATGATGCTGGATCCATAGCAACGTGTTGTTGTATCCATAGGTATCCATGGAAACACGGTGCAGAGCACATGATAAGCCAGGTGTATGTGTGCAGTGATGTTGTCCTAATTGACAAACAGTGGCAGAGCGAATATCTAAGCCTCATATACAGACACCTTCTTTCGAGCAAACCATGCTGTTGGAAGTGAAGCACTTCAACTGCTGTTCCACCCAGCATTCCGTGTGTGTGCGTGTGTGTATGCACACATGCATGTTTTTGTGTGTGTGTGTGTGTGTGTCTGTGTGTTGTAGTGATAAAGTCAATGTACTTGTGTGTCGGAGTATGTGTTATGTTAGTATGTATGTATGTGTTTCGCTGTGTTTGTGCATATCTGTTCTGGTGAGTGTGATAGTGCTCTGTGGGGGTGATTGTGCGCGTGTTGAAGTGCTGTGACAGCTTGTCTCCGTCCTCTCTGTTGTTCTCAGATCAGAGAGAGTGAGGATGAGTGGGGTGTGCCGCACTCCTTCACCCTGTCCGGCCAGCGCAGCTCCGTGGTGGTGGCAGCAAGGTAAGGGCAAGGAGATAACACACTGATAATGGACTAGAGACAGACCAATAACGCACTGAAAGCACGCTGGTAACACATAGATAACACACAGATGACACATTAATAATGTTCTGTAACACTCTGAAAACGCACTGATGAGGCGCTGTAACACTCTGACAACGCACTGATGAGGTGCTGTAACACTCTGATAACGCAATGATGAGGCGCTGTAACACTCCGATAACGCACTGATGAGGCGCTGTAACACTCTGATAACGCACTGATGAGGCCCTGTAACACTCTGATAACGCACTGATGATGTGCTGTATCAGGGGTGTTATGCCCCTGTAGCACATTGGATCGCCAGCCGTACCCGGCTGGACACGGCGCTGTGTCCCCCTGCAGTGAGCCCATTCATTATCGACGTGGCACACATGCTCACAGAAACAACCCCATGAAATATTCACCAGGCCCAGGCAAATGGGAGGAAAACTGTCAGTGCTTCTAACAAAACATCCAGTTGCCTGACAGGTCAAGTCGAATCCATTTCAAATAGTTATTCTCTCCCCGTTACCAGACTCATCGACTGAATTCCACAGACCGTGGCATTGGAGTCTGTGTGGTTCAACTCACACTGTCCCCTCACCTCTGTGTGTTCGCATACAATTCAGAGAATTGGTCTATCCTGAATACTGTACAGAGTAAAACAGTTTCCTTGTATTTATGAGGAGATGGACCTGATGTTCCTGGCAGTAGAGGGGAAAATGTAATTATGTACCCGCCCATGGGAATTTAAACGTCAATAAATGTTCAACGGGTATGAGGTGCGCTTCTCCTTCTTACAGTTAACAAGGTACATTACATTAATTCACGCCTGAGGGGGTGCTACGCTAGTTCTGAAGTGATCGTATTGACAGCTCAGACACCAGTTTCAGCTTTGTTTTTGCATTAGCGTAGCGTTAAATGTTAACGTTAAAGTGTTAGCCGTGTCGCCAGCTCGTTGCCCCTAAAGCCTGTGCTGTCTTCCTCAGCTCTGTATCAGAGATGGAGAAGTGGATGGAGGACATCAAGATGGCCATCGACCTGGCGGAGAAGTGCAACGGGCCCAGCTCTGAACCCCTCCCGGCTGGAAGCCCCCTGGTGACCAGTAAGTGTTACCATCGCAGGCTCATCGCCGTGGGCAACAAACTGGGTAGAGCGACAACCACTGTTTCCTTACATTTGGAGAGAGTCGCCTGATTCTCTGTCACTCTGGTTTGTCTCTCACCTTATGGTGCCTCTCAGTGCATCCTCAGTTTACATTTCTTGATAAGCACATAAATGACAGACAAAATGCATTGCATGCAGGGGTAGTTGGTGGAAATAGAAGCCTGTATATACACCTGCCCCCCGTCACCATGGTCTATATGAACTACTGGCCCAATCAATTAAGAATAACGAATAACTTTCTGCAAGAAAAAATATGCGGTTACAGTGTACAGGTAATGAAAGGTTGAATAATTTTCCACCTTAAATGCAGTTAAACATGAATATCTGTTCAGTTCCACCTTAAATGCAGTCACACATGAATATCTGTTCAGTTCCACCTTAAATGCAGTTTATAATGCCCACACAGTTCTACTTTAAATGCAATTGACAGTGTCCACACTGTTCCACCTTAGATGAGAACAGAATGCACACTACTCCAATTGAAATGCAAGTAACAACACTGTTCCATCTTAAATACAGGTGAAAAAGTTGACACTGTTCCACCTTAAATGCAGTTTACATTGTCCACACTGTTCCACCTTAAATGCAGTTTACATTGTCCACATTGTTCCACCTTAAATGCAGTTGTACTCAGTTTCTCTGCCCCTGCGGGTCGCCCTGGCACAACATGTTCCCGGAACAGAAGCGGGTCTCTTTAACTGGCTCCTTTCACTGAATTTCCCAGAATCCTCGGAGGACCCGACTCAGGAGCAGGAGTCGGAGGATGACCTGAGTGCGTCGCGCACGTCTCTGCAGAGACAGGAGGCGCACCGCGGTAACACTACGGTGCATGTGTGCTGGCACCGCAACACCAGCGTGTCCATGGTGGACTTTAGCATTGCTGTGGAGGTACCAGGCTCAGCCCCTGCCCCCTACTTCCCCTTCTCTTTCTCCCTCCTCCTGCGTGTGTGTGTGCGTGTGTGTGTGTGTAGTCTGTTTATTCGGTATTCTCTCCACAGGGAGCAGTGCTCTCCAGATCTCTGCCGCTCAGTCGCTGTGAGACTCGTCCTACTTGCCAATCGCTGCCCAGTCCGTCTGTACATTCCTGCAGTACTGTGCTTCGCCTATGCCATGCAAATTACGCTGCTCATATTTTAAACAGGATTTATTGGTACCAGGTCTGGGTCAAGTAATTGTTGTAAATATGCAGGGGTGTCACCCTTCACAGTTCCTGCTTACTGATTTTTGATGCGTTTCAGTACTTAACTGCTTCATAATAAATTTAAGGTCACTGATTGGCTGGAGGAGACTTCATACACCATGTTTCCAAGGCCTACATTGGCTGCTGAAATGACGAAAAATTTGCAGACTGCAGCATCCTAGAACATGGGTTTAACACCAGTTCAACAGAAAATTCCTGCCAATTACTGACAATTTTAAAATGATTCTGTATTTTTTTTAATCAATTTTCTGAGCAAAATCTTATTTCACCTGTGTATTTTGTTTTCAAATTTGACTGCCTCTAAACAGTTTTTAAATAAATACATATATGTCCCAGGTATGATTAAATACAAATTGATACTGATAGCTGGTATGTTAAAAAAAACAACATGTTTAGCCTGTTCATACGTCATTATCAATGAAGCCACCATAGATGTGGTGTACAGTTACTGTAATGAGGCATGGTGTATGGGATTATGGGTAATGTAGTTTCTGGGAGGTTGAACTGGAGATCACTGGTCTCAGCTTATCTTCACTGCTCTAAATTCTCCTCAGGTCAGATTCTGTCACAGCCCTGTCCTCTCTAACCTCTGAGCCTGTCTGTCTTTTTGTTTGTGTGTCTGTCTGAGCCCAGCCTAGGCAGTGTTTTTGAGGATATTAACATAGGAAAGAGCCCCTGTAGGCTGTGGAGAGGAGTGCAGCTCAGAGTGATAAGCCCACCCACTCCTTGGGATATAAATGATATTTTAAGCAGTTACATCAGCTCAGTCCATTTAAACATGAAACCAAAAGGAGATGGTGATCGCTGCTGATATCGATATACCTTTAAAATCTGACCTCCTGGATTCCCTGATGAATGTGGAACAGACCATATAATACCATGGTCTGTGGATAATTCAGCCTGACTTTTGGGGAAGGGTTTTCAGGTTAATCACATTTTGCAGGTGGCCATTCTATAAGAGGTGTCCTAAAACACCAGTCTGGGTTGGGTTCTATTTGTTGTACAGGGCATGGTGGGCTCACTGTCTGCTCCAGGCGCTGGTGAGGTCTCTGTCCACAGCTAACAACACGTGGGTCTGACCTCTGACCTCTGACCCCCTGTGGTTAACCAGCTGCTGCTGCGTGTGTCAGTCTCACCTACTCAGCCTCTGTCCTTCTGTCTCCTTCTCTCCTCCTGTCCGTGTGTCTATCTGTGTGTTTCCTCCCCTCTCTCTGCCTGTCTGTCCTCCTCCCTCCCTTTCTCCCCCCTGCCCTCCTTCACTCTCTGTCCTTCTCCTTCCCTCCCCCTTTATCTGTCTCTCCCTCCCTCCCTCTCCCCCCCCCCCCCCGTTTTTGTGTGTCTCTCTCTCTCTGTCTGTCCGTGCTCCTGTGGTAGAGGACCCTAGTCCAGTCAGGGTCTCAGAGACACCTCCCCAGGGGCGTGGCAGTGGGGCGGGGCCTGTGCCGCTGTCAGTGGTCTGCTGGTACCGCCTCTGCAGCCTGTCCTTTAGCGATACCTGCAGGAGCACGGAGGTAACCATGGCAACGGGCCTGCAGCATGGCACACCCGCGCAGCCGTTAGCGCAACGACCATTAGCGCAGCTGTCATAGCAGACCCAAGATTCATACTAGACTGTCCTGTCACTTCACGCTGTCGTGAAGTCCCATTAGCAGGGACGAGAAAAAGCGGTGGACAACTGGATAAAATTTGTGACCACCTTCTTATGCGTCTCCACTAGATGGCGGTGTAGCTTATTTGTTTAATAGAACGTTCACAGTGGAGGAAATTTACAGGTCTATATTTGCCTGGAGGACTCTTGGGATGCCAATAGTCCTCCGTTGGTGGAGAATATGACTCATTTTTCATGCATGAAGACTATCAGAGTCCTTCCCTGTAGGGTCATGGTGTCCACTGGTTATTTGCGCTTTGTTTTACTTTGAGACATCATGTATGGCTCTGAGTCTGTTAGGCATAAAACTCCACTTGCTGGTATATTGTGTCTTTACATTCTAACGGGTCCACAAATCTTGTTTCAATGGCCTAAATTGGCCGCTGACCAAAAGGTAACCAAAAAAAAAGGCAAACACCACGTCCCTCTAGGACCAGAGTTTGACCCCCCTGGGGTAGATGACCTTGCCAGGGTAGATGCTGTATCTGTGGGGCCCTGTGCTGCAGGTGTGGGGAGACAGACAGCAGCCCCAGCCATAAAGCAGATCGTCTCTGTGGTGTCCTGCCGAGGAAGGGTCTTCTACCTACTCTAGAGGGATGAACCTGGCTCTCCGTCTCACCTGTGTCTCTGCCTCCTCTCTCTCAGTGGCCCTCCGTTCCTGTCCCTTGCATGTTTTCTCTCTGACTCTATGTGCAGTGACTGTATCTCAGCACACAGCTGTCTGTTCAGTATGACGTGGTTTCTGTCTCCTCTATATTTTCCCGTTTGTTTTAATGTAATTAGTACAGTAGATTAGGTTTATTCTCTGATGTACATGTCTGTGTTATAGTTCACATGGTTGTCTGTGAACCATGATTTTCCAAATTCATTTTGTTAGAGGTAAATGAATGTAACTAGCAGCACAGCTGGTCGTTTGTAAGTGCTGTAGTTCTGTAGCCCTCACAGCTCAACCTAATCAGTATGGTATGATTTCTGTTTTGTGTTAAGTTTTTTTTGGTGAATTAATGTATCCAGCAGCATTGTAGCTTTAGGATTATGTTTGCATTCAGATTATTTGCATTTGCATTCAGACTGCACATACAGTGCAGTCTATTCAGTGTAATTATTACACGATTCATCTTTTTTTTCTTGGTAAACTGACTAACATGTGGAATAACTAGTTTAACTAGCAGCACAGCATATCAACAGTTATTGTTTTGTGTAACTTTATTTACTGCAGCTCATGTAGCTCATTGCCCTCAGGTTTTGTTTGGGGTTCTGTGTGAAGGTACAGCACTGTACCTCAGGGAGGAGTCAAGCTGACTGGACCCCCCAATAAAGCAGCTGTTGTTTTGCACCCCCCCCCCCGCCCCGCAGAATCAGCTGTCAGGGAACCTGCTGAGGAAGTTTAAGAACAGCAATGGCTGGCAGAAGCTGTGGGTGGTCTTCACGAACTTCAGCCTCTTCTTCTACAAGACGCATCAGGTAAGCCATGCCCACTCTGACCCCAGACCCCTGACGTCTGTGTCTGTGTCTGTGTGTGTGTGTGTGTGTGTGTGTCTGCATTACCACGCTGCCTGTGTCCTAACCGCTCCCCATGCCCCCCCCCCCCCCCCACAGGATGACTACCCCCTGGCCAGCCTCCCGCTGCTGGGGTACTCTGTCACCATCCCCTCTGAGTCTGAGAACATCCACAAAGACTACGTCTTCAAGCTGCATTTCAAATCCCACGTCTACTACTTCAGATCTGAGAGCGAGTACACCTTCGAGAGGTATGCTGTTGGCTTCCTCCTTCCTTTTTCACATTCAGATGTGATGCAGCTATACTCTTTAAGTTACTAAGCAAATGAGTGTACATAACTTTAGTAACTGTTTTTACGAAATTAAACAGTTATTTTTAATTTAATAACTATTTCCATAAACTTCCACATCACCACTTACTGCTTCAATTTCTTTTTTTTTTTTTTGTACTTCAGAATATTTTTAAAAATAAATCAGGAAATCAGTTTGGCAGCAGTAGGCCATTAAAAGTAACTGAATTGCCAACCAGCTCGAACCCTGAGCTAAATATACAGGTGGCAGTAATGAAATGCATGGGAGGGTTAAGTGCTGATATCTCTCTCTCTCTCTCTCTCTCTCTCTCTCTCTCCGTCTGTCAGGTGGATGGAGGTCATTCGTAGCGCTACAAGCTCCGCCAGCCGCACCCGTTTTCTCAGCCGAAAAGAGTCCCACCCCTACTGATCCAAAGAGCCGGGGGCTCACCGGATGGCCCCCTCTACACCTCTTTACATGCCCCACCCTCATGTTAGCCCATACCACACCCCCCCTCCTCCCATACATGCCCTCACATTGGTCCAAACCACGCTCATCTTCCGCACACCACACCCCCATGTTGGTCTGTGCCACAGCCATTCTTGCCTGTACCGCACCACCAAGTGTTGGTACAAACCACGCCCCTTCTCTATACCAAGCCCCCTTTTTGGTTGAAGCCACGCCCCCTGTCATACCACACCCTTCGTATTGGTTCAAACCACACACCCCCCCCCATACAATCAGCTGCAAGAATTCAGTCTCGGTCTTTAGTTTGATCAATTCTGTTTATTTTTTTCTTTTGTTTTATTTTGTAGACATAAATGGGACACTCGTTGATACCGTAGTGTCCATGCACAAACGTGTGTGCTGTCTGAGCGTTTCAGAGGTTCTGTGTGTGCTGCGAAGAGAGACTGCTCTCCTGCATTTTTACTGAGCTCTCCACCATCTTTTGTAGGATGTCATTTTATACGATTTTTTAAAACGGTCTGTGAACCACTTTTCTCTCACTCTGGTTTTTCATGTTGTCATTGTTGTGTTTCTATAAGGCAGACCTGTCAGTAAGGATGGGGTCTAAGTTTTATTTTATTTTTTAAACTACAGGTTTGTTTGTTGCATAGGTAACTGCTACTTTTTTGCTACTCAAAACATGTTTTGTTTTTTCTTTGTTTGTTTTGAAGGACAATGGCTGCTTTCAAATTCGACAGCTTGAGTGCCAAACAGATTTTTACCAATGTCTGTCTTTATAATGTGATTTTAATATGTTGGCGTTAGGTTTCTAAAACTGAATTTCAAAAGAATTGATATACTTAAAGAAAACATATAGGCACCTTTAAAACAAAGTTAATTTAACTATAAGATTTAAGTCCCTGGGAAATATATGAAAAGAATTAATAAGTTCACAATAACTGTAAGATATATATTTTGGGCTTTTCATCATTATTGTTTAGGACTAATGATGTTTTTAAAAGTACAAGCTAAAAGTAGTTCCCTTTGCCAGTATTGGCACTTACACAAAATAATATAAGTTCATAACTTATAAGTTGTAAGTTCAAAGAACAGATCCGGTTGAAGCAGTTAGTTAGGGCACTGCTGAGAGTTAGTGTCTAGTCTCTCCTCTGTGCTGGCCTCAATTGGGACCTCATGACATATGACCTTTGACCTATGAACTGTCACCAGTAATTCATTGAGAAGAAATTGCCCATGTGGAAAGAAGCTTTAAAGCCAACATAGGAAATAAACAACGATATGAAGAGACCTTCAGCTCAATAAACACCACGACCCATTCAGGGGTCTGGACTGGCTCCCGGGCGCAAGAGCATCCTCACCTGTTCAAAGACCCTGTGCAGAGACGCCATTTTAAATCCAGTTTTAGGTGATGCCTGGCTTGAAAATAAACTAGGAAGAAAAAAAAAAAACACACTCAAAATATGGCCCATTACAGTGTTAACGCTTATCACTTTTGGGGCCTGTTGAACAGGTTTGACAGCATTTGCATGATGGGTAAAGAGTCTGATAGCCAAGTGGCTGATGGTTATTGGCCTATCACAGGAAAGCTTTTCCTCTGCCCACACGTGGCAAACGTGGGTGGCTTGATAAATAGCTGAAATTTTGCCAGTAAAATCACAAGGCCAACACCAACACAGAGACTGTAGTCTTAAAACCTGTATTTAATTTTTTCCATGCATAGCTACTACAGCTACTTATCTTTGATATGGAAGAAAATAATAAAAACTGACAAAGACTCAATGTCTGTGTCTTTTTAAAATTTAACTCACTTCTTGCTTAACGGGATGAGGAAACAGAGCAGGATCCCTCTGGCTGCACAGGGACTTTAAGCGAACTGGCTGAGATGAGATGAAAGGGTCTGTTTGGGAGGGGGGGTGGGTGTTCTACAGCGGGGATGCTCCATTTGCCCCACCCTACAGCAAAGAGTGAGATCTGTGAACACGAAAGCAATAAAAACCACATTTTATGACACCCCTGTGTGGCTGTGTTTGAATATGGTCATAGGTAGAGTGTACATTTTAATTGTCTGCCTCTTTTTCCTGTGAGTTATCACAGTCTGAGCTGCTTGCTCCAGCTCTGCTACAGCCACAATTGTTTCGTTCCACTCTGAGCATTTTGACTGATCACTTGATGGTGCAATTTCTCATTCCCACTAGGTGGCGCCACTCAACAAAGCTGCCTGCAAAAATCTGTACGTCTAAGGAGGACCATAGCTACCACTGGTTCTCATACCAGCCCCTGTCCTCAGTTTAGTTAACAAGAAGCATTCATCAGTCATCTGTATTATCTGATGCTTATCATTTTTGGATAATCATATCACTGCTAGCTGATGCGTGTCCCTGCATGATGTTCACTCTAATCTGCAGGTGCACCAGTATTGGTGTGTACAGCTAATTAGTTAATTGAGTCAAGACAATTGGACAAAGCATCTGCAGACACACCACCAGCAACAGCCCTCCTGGAGGAGAATCTTTCACCTCTGCTGTACATAGCCGCCACTTACTACAGATGCAAGATTTTGATCTAATTTTTAGTGATAAATACTAGTGGTTATAATAACAATATTGGCTTATCAAATTCCTGCATCACATTTGGAAGAAGCTACCTGATGCTCAGGTACACCCACATTCCTCAGGTGGGAACAACGTTGCCACCCGTGCTGGTGAGCGCAGTATGACCCCCCCAGGCTACTTCTACAGGTATGAACAAGCATTGCACTGGGTGTTGTCACATAGAACGAATAAAAATCAACCCTGAATTAAGTACTCTTAAGAAAATATGTTTTATTTTGTGTTGTTATTTTTTTTATCGGTTTGGTCTTTAAATCGGAGCCTACCTGTAGATGGCGCCATTGATTTTTATAAGGAATTGAAGAGCGAACATGCAAAATGTTTATCTCATTTTTTAAATAACAGAGTGCATTGCATTGATTTCTTTACTACTCATCAAATAACTTATCAATGAAAGCATCTTAAGTGAACATAAATAACCTGACACTTATTCAGTCGACAAAGCATTTCATTATGATTTCAACCTTACATCTATTGCACAGGAAGTTCACTCTGATTGGCTTAGCACGTTCTGCAATACCTCTAGAGAGATATGGAGGATGTTCTGTGGTGTAATCACTGGTTCAACCAGGGCAAAAGATTGAAATATTTAAAAATGTGTCACACTGTGCGCAATTACCCAGTCAGGAAGCATTGTAAACATGGTGTGTGCCACATTTTTGTCATTTTGAGTGCAGGTCTGGTTCCCATTTCTATGCAGAAAACAAAAACCAACACACCCTCGAGCGCTCCAGGATCAAGGATGGGGATCCCTTATTGTTTCTCAAGACACTAAACTAAACCACACAATGGGCGAGTCTAAATGTTCAACATAGAGAATATTGCATTACAGAACCCACCTACCTTAAGGACAAGTAAGTAAAGTATATTCCGGGTCCAGACTGGCCTCAAACAAGGCTACTTGTGTGGTGCTATCATGAAGCTGTGGTCCCAAACGCAGTGTCATGACGGTCCATGAGTGTGCCGTTTTTTCCTTACTCTTTATTAGATAATTAGTTTGCTTATGTCTTAAATTGATTCTGTTGGTTTGCATATAGAGAAATGAGCCGCTTGCATTGTATAAATGACAATGGTTATCGTGTATTAAGTGCTGTAAGTTGGAATGCGCAGGGGTATGTGCACACGGCTGAATGAGCAATTGAAGTAATTGGTTGGAATGAGAACCAGCGCACACACAAGCGCGACCCACCATGGCACTGAGGTTGAGATTTTGGCTTCGTGGACTAATGGAGTTACCTCACCTGAAAGCAGAGGCTCTCAGGAGGCGCCTAACCGCTTTACTCTGTTATCTCAAAATGTTGCCTCAGTCGCTGTGTGATACATTATCCAGCTTCCTTGGTCATTTACCGAGAAAGACTGCCAATTTTGCGATATCGATAGTGAATACCATTATGGGTGGTTATAGAAAGTAACTTCCCCGTATATTAACCTACAAAAAATGAATACGAGAGAATAAATAATGAAACTATGTTTGGTTTCGTCAACATCAATTTCATTGTGGTGAGGGTCAGTAACATTCACAGATAAATTTGATTAAGAATGACCAACTGGTCCCCCAGCCCTGGATTTGTATTATTACTCACAACTCAATTGATCAGTTAAAGCAATCGATTACACTTTAAGATGAAAATAAATCAAATATATCCTGTGACTGTCTTGAACTCGTGCTGGGCAACACTGGCGATGCCGAATTAAACTGTGGACTGTTGAATTGTACACAGTTAAATGTGTACAGTGGAATAGCTGGCTCTCAATTTTCCATTGTGATCGCATGCTTTTTTGACTATCAAAACTGCCCTTTGTGATACTATGAAAATCCCAAACAAGGGAAAGTAATCTTATAGCCTATCTAAGGGCCATTGTCTTTGTTTGATCTGTAGAAAAACATTCGATTTTCAGTTCTTATTACAGAAAGCATTTGGTAGATCGGGGATGCACGTACTCTACACTCAAAGACACGTAAAAGGAGATGGCCGTGGAGAGAGTGGGTGTGAATAACGTATAAAAAAGACCACTAAATCTGTTTGATTTTCATTTTACTAACAAGAAAATGCAGCCTAATTCACTTTCATTAAACACATGGACTCTTCTCTTTTCTTAAATACAACTTATTGTAATGTGGGAAACGATGCACAGTAGTCTATAAATATATTCCATGAAACCGCTTGTTCTATTTTAAAAATTAAACACGAAGGGAAGGAAAAGTTTTAGAAAGCTGCCTTGCTTGTTCTTTGCTGTTTATCACTTCGCTGAACCGTTTAACCATTTGGGATTCCATCTTGACAAATGGTTCATTAATGGGTGTTTTTACTACCCAGGAAGGGTCGCCTGATGCTATTTTTAGAACATTTCCCCCTGTGCAGAGACAGCTTTTTTTTTCTTCTTTTTTTTTCCTGTAGTTGACATATCCTAGGCACTGTACTTTTCAAACGTAATACTTGGTAGCTGTTGATTAGGGAATATCGGTATTCGACATTTTGATGCATGACAGTGTATTTTATTGGCGGTACATTTTGTCATGTCATTCATTTTATTGCAATTCATGTAGCCTAATAAAACAATTCAACACAGGTGCAACAGGTGCCGATGCTTTGAGTGATGGTAAGCAGAATATGGTTGTTTTTCAAGGATTACAAATTCATTTCAGTGGAAATGTTAATACATGTTAATTAAACTCTCCGTCCGGAGTCGTAGGTCCCATCGAGTCCCTAAAATAGCCAATTTCAGTCTGGGGAAACCCACTGTCTGGGGCTTAGCACTGCGTTTTAACCTGACGCCGAAGGAGAGAGCGAATGGGGAGTTTCTCTGAAGGGGGAGGAGTGTGCAGCGGGTCACTCGCGGCAGGACCGGGCAGGCGGCTTACGTTTGACGGCTCGAGCAGCATGGACACCCAGGGAAAACCGCGACAATGAGACGGTGACAGCGCAGGGTGGCGGTCTATTACCCGAACAATAACACAATCAAAAGGAATGGAAAGGAGACGTTTACCATAATGGAAACGGAGAAATCGGAGGACATGATTGTGAATACTTGTGAGAGGAGCATGTTTCAGAGTCAAGGTGCGCTCTGCTAGCTCGTGCGGGAGAAGAACAGACCGGCCAATGATTACCGTGATCACATTGTTTAAAAAAGAAAAACTGGTCATTTTTATTTAATAGTCGATGAAAGGTTCTGCTTGGCGATGGCTCTTCCACCACACACGGAAACTAGGAAGTTCACACGGGGTCTAAGCAAGCCGGGAACTGCGGCCGAGCTGAGGCAAAGTGTGTCCGAGGTTGTCAGAACGTCGGTGTTCGTCGTAAGTAAACTGCTCAAATTTCAACTCTTCCTTTCGCCTGTTTATTTTCGTTCAGTTTCAGCGTCTGTGTGTCACAGGCAAGCAGCCTGTCTTGCGTACAGCCGCTGTTTTCACACCGCTGTGCCGTGGCTCGCTGGAGAAGAAAGAGAGAGGGTTAGGACTACAGTAGTGTGAAATGACTTGCCAAAACAAACAAAGTGATTAACAAAACAGGTCAGCAGGTACTGGGAAGTCACAATGGGACCATTCAAGTATACATCCCTCCTTATGTGTTTTATCAAAAAACAAAATTCGTGCTATCGTGTTGTAC
The DNA here is from genome assembly GCA_019788955.1 of Albula glossodonta. NCBI lineage: Eukaryota > Metazoa > Chordata > Actinopteri > Albuliformes > Albulidae > Albula > Albula glossodonta. Next base: position 21,523 of record JAFBMS010000116.1, on the reverse strand, counting down.
GCTGGAAAGGAAAATTGTAAGGGAATGTACTGTACATTTACCACTTAATATTTTTTCTATGAATATACATTTGTGCAATGAAAGAGTCGTAGTTTCTTTTTTGCCCGTTTTGCTTCTACCGACTCCACTGTTTACACGTCCGCGCGATTTTATCGGTGCCTGTTAGATATTTTGTGTAAGATTTGCGAATTATTTTTAGTTCTTGCTTAATTTGCGTACTGGGTGAATGTGCACGCTTTCACTTGGCACCGAACGCCCGAGCGCAGACTTACTGAGTTGTAACTAACTTACCATGTTTCACCATGTAGCTCGGTGAGCGAGTCAGTGTAAGCCAATGGTCTCAAGGGACCAATTGCAAACGGCCTAGACAGTTTCAACTGTGGTTGAGGTAGGTACAGCTCAGTGGGCAAAAACAAATATTTAAACAGTCAGACAAAGGTATATAGTCGCGTGCTAAATCAGATGTACACCCACATCCCAGTAAGAAAATTTGTTGGCACTTTCGGCACAGTTTCGTTTACTTTTCATGGTATCGTGCGCAGGGATGGCAGTCCTCTTGTCATATGCTACGGCTGTGAATGGCATTCTTCATCTGCTGGTTCCCCTGCAAGAGCTGGTATCGCCGCAAACAGCGATATCCATTCATAAACTGCCCCGGCTGCAGAGAACCATGTGTGTTTGCTTCTTTGTTTATTTATTTGGACGAGTCGAGGCGGAATATTGTGGGGGTATGAATTGAGTGTGGAGGTGTCTTTGTTACACCACGTTTCCCCTTGTCTGGTCGCGCACGCGTGCGTGTGTATATGTGTCCGTCGGCAGATTCCTTTGGTTGTTTCCTGCTACCGTGATTAGGGCTGTCTAGACTGTCTTCAGTACGGGTTCAGTTCAGGCTGTACTGTGCATCGAAAGTGTCGGCTGATTTTTGAATGAGCTTTGTTTGGGAGAAGGAATTTTTTCACAATTATCTTTGTTTCTGGGGGTCTGTATTAGATTTTTAGCTACAGTACAAAGTCTCCCTTCTCCTGCCAGATGTCTTTGGCTAAGGGAGGGTACTTAACTGGTTATGGGGCATTTTAGTGATAGAAGGGCAGAGGAAAGATCACTTGACGTGAGTAAGGATAGCAACTGGTTAGTCAGTCAGTTGCTCAGCTCTTCCCAGCTGCAGACTGATACCCTGTTAATGTGATGGGGACACCTTTCTATCAGAGGTTGGCTGAAGTACACTATTATGCAAAAGTGCAGTCATAACTGTAGTTTGAGGACTAATGTTGCAAAGACTATACCCTAGTGTCATTGCCTTTTAATCACTTAGTCCCACTGTCCAGTCCTTTCCAGTAAGACCCGGTGTGAATGTAAACTTTACTTTTAGCCCAGCAGTAAATAGCCTGATTCAACCAGTCAAGATCTGTCTTGATTGAAGCCATTCAAAACATTTTCCATTCCACTTCAGCTGGGGGTTCATTCAGAAGGGGGACACAGAATGGGAGTTGAAGTCCAGAGCTTTAGATTTTGAACTGAGATTATCCAGCTTTGTACTCCATCTCCCATGAGCACCTTTGTAAATCGTAGGATCTGCACAATGGTGAGGCCCGAAGCGGCTGATCTCACCCACAGTAAGGTGCTCTGAAATCTGAATGGAAGGCACTATAGTGATGCACATCACTGCTGTTATTGCTGTGTAATGTGCATCCAGCCTGTTACCCGGAGCAGTATAAAAGTGCAGTCCAGGCGTGTCGGACCCCAGCTGCACAGGACTGCATTGTCTGCACATTTTTGGTGTCTTTCAGCACTTAGGTGAATAATTTAACTCGGTGACTGGCTGAAGAGTCCACACATGTCATCTCCAACGGCCTGAAGTAGCAGCCAATGGGAAGGAAACCACAAAAATGTAAATGCGCTTGGCTGTTCAGGACCTGGGTTTGACACCCTTGTGTAATGGCTCTATAAACAAGGCTCAGGAGGCATGCCTCTAACCAATGCTTATAACTGAACAAAATAGCTGATCAAACCCAACATTAAGAAATTGTCAACTCTTTATCATACTACTTTATTAGAGGTACCTAAACTGTTTTTTTTACTAAAGGACCAAATAGGAAACTTTGTTCACCAGCTGGGACTGGGCCCAACGGGAACAGTTGGACCAGTGATGCTGATTCTAGATCAGTATGATTTGACCAGTGGGTAAGTTTAGGAAAAATCACTGCAAGATGTGCCTCAGGATGGACTTGTATTATGAACTTCCTCTCAGCAGTACCTCTTGTGCGTCTTTACAAACTGCAGTATGCAGGATCTGTGTATCCTTGCAGAAACGGCACAAAGTGCGGATCTTGGATCTCAGGACTGCTCTCGCTTTGGGTGAGTAAGCCTTTGCTGTCTGCTGTTAGGTAGATATCGTGATTGGGATAGTTAATCCCTTTCCTAGCCTTTGTTTTAAAGTGAATCAGTAACTGGAGCGTAAGGTTGAGAAGGGAACAGAGAGGTCTCCTCTTTTGGTGCCCGTGCGTGTGCGTGTGTGTGTGTGTGTGTCTGTGTGTGCATGTGCGTGCCTGTGTGCGTGTGCATGCGTGTTTGTTCATGTCTGCATGCGAAGGTGTGCTCAGTGTCATTCACCAGCATTCACCAGAGCGTGTTCCAACTTTCCCGGAGAAGTTGCTAGGTAACAGAAACGGACACCATCCAAGCTCTCGGTCAGAGAAATGGAATCCCAGGCAAACGACGCCACACCCTCCTATTATTTATTTATCCCACCACGCGGATCTGCTCCCAGTGGATTCTGGGAAAGGAACGAGAAGCATGGAGGGAAGGTGTGTAGGGGGATGTCGCCCAGACAGGAAAACATGACTGGTATAGTTATCCTAATGATTCATGTGCATGTTTTAGTTTTCACACAAAAACCTTACTATGTTCCAAAAAAGTGATTGCTGAGGTTTTCTTTTTAGTTTGGACCCAGCCTATAGATTAATGAATTAACTTGCTTTTTTCAGAAATTTTAGTGTCACTCACTTATTTGCATACAAACGTTGCATGACAATAATTAAGACAAAACGATAGTGGTAAAATACAACATAATTGGTTGTTGTGCTAAGAAACAGAATTTTTCTGTTGTTGCAGTGAAAAAGACGGAAAAATTGGGATACACGTTTTTTGCATAACTCTGATGATCTTTCAGATCATTGCGAAACTGCTTTCAGCAGATGTTATTTAGATTATGCAATTACCTAATTTCATCTTTTATACATTATGTGCTAACCAAAGTGGATAATTTAGCAGATAATTGGTTAATTACTAAAATATTCATGAGTTTTGGTTTGCACATAATGTATATAAAATCAAATGACTTATTTGTATTGCCTAAATAATGTTTATGTTTTTTATTTTATGTGCTTTAACCCCAAGCTGAATGCTTGATACTTACTGGATGAGTAAATTGATGCAATTTTGGCTAGAATAATTGGTTGCAATGAAAACCAGAGCACTCCCAGGCCTCCATGGTAGTGAGGTCGAGACCACTGATTTATACATTTGGCATGCTACACAAGCAACAAAACTCGGAATATCACCCACCCCCTACTCCCCACATGTTCCGTAGGATCCTCTCGCTGTCAGTCGAGCTCTCGTGAGCCATAAAGAACGTGATTTATAGGAAAACCGCTTCACTCCACAGAAGCAGTTGTGAGGAGGTCCACAGTGGGACAGGAATGCCAGTGTGACAGGACCACAGCGGCGTTTCACAAATGAATTCCTCCATCAAACATGTAAATGTGCCGGGAGGGGAAAATAAGGGTCCCTTTCAGGGACATAAAGGATGATTGTAGTGGGCACCTCCCGGCTTTGCACTGGACTGTTATTTACCGAGGATCTTAAGCACAAACGGACCCGCGTGCTCGCTGCGTGCGGCTGCATAAATTGTAATGCAGATCAGCAGGGAGACTTTTTGCAAAGGTCCCGATTCGGAGGCGTACCTCGGGTCTCCTGCTGTTCGGCTTCCAGCCCAGTCCGTCACAGTCCGCGGTTCGCCAGCAGGGATCTCCCGGTGTTCCGCTTGGCTGAGCGCAAACGCGTAGCTGGATACGCGTGATGCATTTCGGAAAGGTCAATGGCCGCGCCTCAAACAACCTTGCTCCCCTGTCCAGCATGGGGAGGTAACTCATCAGTGCGTTAGGGGCCCCTGATCCCCTCTGAAATCCCCTGGGGACACCCACTATTGTAGATTAACTATTGCAGATTTGCTCCAGCAAAACTAAGGGATAGGGGCTGGGCTTAGGCCTGGGGCCCACCATGTACTCTGGTTTTCTTACAACCCATCTCTTCATCAGTATACACTGGAGAAGGTGGGGGGGTGGGGGCATAGGAACAAGTTTAAGAAAGATGGGGGCGCTGGGTTTGGCTTTGTACTCTTTCGACAGAGATTACCCATAAATCTTTGTCTCATCACAGTGTTTCAGTCACTCACCTGTAGCTTTACAATCTAGAGATTTAATACCATTTAATCGTGAAAGACAAAATAAACAAAGAGCAGTTTGATTTCAGGAATTCTGACCCAAATACCTAGCTGAAACCGAAGCAAAAAAAAAAAAAACAGGAAGAAGATTTGCATTAGTCCTTTAACTTTTCTGATTTAAAAAAAACACATTGCAGGTTATGTCATCTGTAGCCACAAGCCTCATCCAGTTCAGACGGGATGTCTGTGGAAGCGCACGCACACTGTCATTTTATTCTGGGCGGGGCTGAGGATGGGAGGGGAGCACAGACTCAGACTGTGGGGGCGGGAGCTTCACGATAAATAGAAGCTTTTATGGAAAACGCAGGCAGCGGCTGTCGCTGATAGGGTCACTCACTCCACTCACACTGTAGCCCACTGCATCTCTCTGTGCGAAACTGCTTTTGCAGGTCAGCCCCCTTGTGTTGTTTTCTCATTTATCCACTGATAGTTCCACAAGTCTCCACAAGCTGAGGTTAGACCATATTTGTTTTTTTTTATTATTATTATCTACGGTGGCCTGCCTGGTCCATTTGTGGGTTAAAATGGAAATGTGTGAATGCTGAGCAGTGAGTGCTCCTTTGTTCATTGTTGCAGCTTGGGGAAATATGGCCACTCAGGCCCCACAGCTGTGGTCCCCGTCTGGCTGGCCAGATCCTCAAGCTGTCCCTGTCATTATCCTGGTAATGACCGTCACTGTCTTTTCAATGTGTTTTTTTTGTGCTGTTAGCAAACCCAGCGTTACCCCGCCATTTGACCGACCCGGGGGGCGACTGCGGGACCCCTGCGTTCTGTGATTGGATTAGAAATCACCAGATGTTTTGCTCACCTCTCTTAGGGACACCCTTTGAAAGTTTAGGATGTTATTTCTGCTCCACTTGTATTTCAAATAAATAGTGTCTTTTTTTGGCCAGGTTTAGTTGGACACTGAGGTCTTTTAGGGATACGCCATTCTTACTTATGTGGGGAAAAATAGTATAAACGGTGTGTGCATTTTTTCATATCGAGACTTGAGGCGCAGATTCATTTCTTTTTTGTGTATCAAAGGGAGAAGCCATTAGGGCTTAACAGTGTGAGACAGGGTGGGATGGAGGTTTGGGGGTGGTTGTGGTATCTGGAAATTTCATTTGGGGGGGTGGGGGCATGTACAGGCAGTCTCATGGCTGGTTGTGTAACTGCAATCAATATCCCATGTTACATTAGCCAGCTAATGGGCTACATTACCCATAATGCATTACTCACACACCCTTGTCCTCAGACACACTTGCCTCTGGCTTTTTTGGCAGCGGTGTTCATTTCTCCTCTCTGTTTTGTGTGAATCAAGGGCTGCGCTTCCTCCGGCCGAGCATGTCTTGCGATTGCCTAATCCGTGGCTTGCATCCGAGGGCCGAGCGCAGGCTACAAGAGACTGCAGCCGCAACACCAGGGCTCAGAATGCGCAGAATGTGATTAGCACGATTAGCACATCATCCCCAGCCTATCAGCTGTCACCCTGAGTCAGCTCCTGGTGTTGCACACGCTGACAAATTGTCGGAATTCCGGCATGTTTGCAGTTTGGGATTCAGGCATTCCGACCACAGGCAGGTTTCACGTGGCGCATTTTGGTGAGAAAGTAAAACTGTGTTCGGTAGCGCTTAACGCGGCTGAACACGTGTCCCTCCTGTCATGCCAGGTTTACATGTCTTCGGTCATGTTACTGCTGCAGTGTCATGAAATCCAAACTCTGTTTGAACACCTGCTGCTGGTTCATGGAACATCGGAATCTGCATCCTCACTGCAGCTTATGAAAAGGATTAAAATGTTTCAACACCTGGCTTTGCAGCTGGGCATTTCTTAGGGCAGAGAGGTGCTGGCAAATGTTGTTTGCTGCATCAAAGAGTAGCATAATTCCGCCTGTAATATCCTGCAAACAAGGCAGTCTGGCTTCTCTTCTCTCCTGAGTACTCCTTGGGTAACAAAAAGCACGCTTGAGCAGAACCAAGACTGTGGGCTTTAAAGGCCAGTATCCATCGTGCCAAACAGTTTGACTTGGGGAACATGTCTGAGCCAAATCACACGCTGACAAGCCGGAAGCTGTGTCATGTTCTGAATGAATGGAAGTGAGGGGAGGAGGGGGGATTGAGTGTGCTGGTTATAAAGACTGCGCCTCTTTTCCCTTTGGGCACGGCCCCCTGGTTCTCACCCAGAGGGCCCTGTGGTCCTTGGAGAGGGTGATGGAGGGGAGAAGGACAGCCTGCGGGTTGCTTTGCAAGTGGAGAAGTGGAGCGTTTCCTGTCCTTAGGAGTGCTGGTCCCATAAACGGGGGGAAAAACGGGGAGAAATGGGGTGTAACACCGGCAAACCATCTTTATTTCCATCCACTCACAGCCCTGGATGCCGTATGCCCCGAGCCCACCAGCGGCCCTGGCCCAGGACAACCACACAGCGTGCTGGTTTTGCTTGTGTCTCAGTATTTATTTCATCAAAGAAAGCAGTTAATTACACCACTAGTTCACCTGGTCTCATATCCTAGGTGTAAATTGGTCTCTTGATTTAAGGTGATACCTGATTTGAAGTTTTCGGTGCAGAAAAATTACTGATGGGGGCAGCACAACCTGTGTACACCAAATACTACATAACATCTGACATGGCTGTGATCTTAGCTGCATACTGGACGTTGTCGTTGAACTGTGTGAGATGTTATGAGCAGGACCGTTGTCCTGAATGTGTATACCTGACGCAGTGCAAAGACGCTTTCTCCCACTCCTCATACACCATCATTAGTTGTTGAGGATTGTTCCTTTTCGTGTAATAAAATACTAGCAGAAAGTAATATTTGTGTAACATAAGGAGGCAGAGCCACCACACGTAGCCAGCTATGTGCTGACATGATCCAGTTTCTTTTAATTTTTTTTTTTTGATGAACAAGCGCAATCTTTTCGATCGGTTCATGTTAGTGACTTACAGCTTATTGTAGCTCCACTCATTAAGGGGTTTTTGAAATCTTATTCTCATGTCACTGAGGGAAACTCAGCTCAGCCACCACAATGTGCAGAAACTCCCCATGGTGATGAGCAGCATCCATTCTGTACCACAACATCAACCACAGATCTGCTGAGAAACGGGTAACATGATCTATGATCAATAAATGAACAACAATGAAGTATATGCTCCAGTGCACCGCCTAATCTCCCTCTCCCATTATGACATAATCTCATTCCAATGAATTTTATGTGATGACACGGATTATTCAATTACATGTTTATGTTATATAAAAATCAAATGAAAGTACAGTCATATTAATGGCATGGAAGTGGAATTTAAGCATCCTTTTATGAAACTGAAGGGGGAAAAACTATCATAATCAAATCGTCTTAATGATATTAAGGATACATCAGGAATCACTGTTCTCAATTAGCCAATAAAACGCCGGTAACCCTGAAAGAAATTTTCCATCATAATCCCCTGAACCTAATTATCCTCCAGGTTCTGTATCCCTGGTGAAGTGAGGGTACACAGTGTCATGCGGTTCAGATCCTGTGATCCCTGAACCCTCAGTTTAGGGGCGACGTAATGCAGACTATCGGTACAGTGCAATACGATACATTATCGTCCCCTTTGGGGGAATTTCTTGATGGAATGGTAGAAAGGGGATACTTCCCCAAGGTGGAACGCCCAGGTCAAATACATATTTGAAAGTATGCTGCAGTTTTACATGCTGTGGTGGAATAAAGAAACCTCTTTCAGATCACTGAGTATTCATCAGTGTAACAGGTTAATATTAAAAAATTAATTACAAATTACAGTAGTGTGAAAGAATCCTTTGGTTTTGAATCTAGGTTATTAATTTCTATAATTGCTGATCTGAGTTTCACAGAAATTGGACAGCTCTGGGTGTGCAATGGACTTCTCTTACAGGCAGAGTTCTGGATCACTGGCATGCACAAAATACTGGAACACTGGCACAAAAGGCTTTGGAACACTGGCACAGACAGTGTTCTGGAACACTAATACAGAGTTGTGGAACACTGGTGCAGGCAGCGTTCTCTTCTGCCTCTGAACTCAAGAGTATCCACACCCAGCTCCTCTGTATTTTTTTATTCTGTTCCTCTGCTTTGAAGTGGGCAGACGGTGTAGGGTCCAGACGTTACCGCAGATATCCCTGTGTCTGTATCCGTGCGTGTGTCCGTGGGCCTGGAGTGCCTCAGAGCCAGAACTCAGTCTGCCCAGCAGAGGGGGAATGCATCAGTGACCCTATTACTCTGGGAAATGGAGGAACCAGGCATTGCCACTGCATGTGTGGGTGGCTATTTGAACTTTTATGGCTCTAATTATGTAACCCATTTATGGAGTAGAAACTCTTTTCTTCAACTTTTTCTTTTTTACAGCTGAATGCCTTCTGCACTTATATCCAATTTTATTTCACCGTAGGGGTGTTGTCTGGCCCCTGCCTTTGCCCACGGAAAAAGAAATTAGGCCTAAAGCAAGCAACTTCAGTAGTCCAGACTAGTTTTTGATTTATCTGCACATTGCACGAAAAGAGCAATCCTTCAGTCTGCTTACAAATTACAAATCAGAAGGAATATATGGGTATGATGACAGGAGGGATATATATAGACACACACACACACACACACACACACACTTTGATCATATCGGTGGAGGACTGAAACAGACCTTGTGTGAGAGGGATGCAGTTGTCATGGTTTGATGATGAAAAAAAGACCATATCACACTGAAGAGTTGGTGCATCATTTATTTCTCCTGTCTCCTGATTCATTTCAAACGCCTTGGACATTGCCATGGGGGCCCGTGACAGGTGACACAGCGCAGCCGGGAGATTAGTCAGCCCAGCTGAAAGCCACCCTGCCGCTAATCGGATTGGCTGCACGCGCTGCCAGGCAAGTGGGGAGCCTGCGCGGCAGCAGACCCTGCGTGTGGTTTACAACGTCCTCCAGCGTCAACTTCAACCAGTCACAGCGTCTTCCCATAGAGAGCAAAGCTCCTTTTTTGGTGGTCGATCCAGAGTGCAGTTGAGGTATAGAGAAAGAACAGGTAAAGTACGTCAAAGTTGTGGGTAAACAGAAAGTGCAGATAAAGTGTGCTGAACGAGACGTCGATCGGTACAGAAAGCACAGTTAAGGTGTTCAGCTGAAGTGTGCAGACATCATGGGTTAAGCATGCAAATAGGGGAAATAATGTGTTCAGAAAGAGTAGCTGATTTGTACAGAGGGTGCAGGTAAAGTGTACAGAAGGTGCAGGTAAAGCGTACGGAAGGTGCAGGTAAAGCGTACAGAAGGTGCAGGTAAAGCGTACAGAAGGTGCAGGTAAAGTGGGTGTAAGAGTGTCTGTGCTGCGGTTAAGGCTCTCCTCCCTCTGCAGCTGTTTTTCCCATCCAGCCAATCAAAAGCCAGCTCCCCAGCCGAACTTAAAGGGACATCTGTCTGCTCTCACCCCCATGTGCCAGGCAAAGACATAATCCAGAATAATAAATTGTTGAATGTTGAAATTCCTTCCCACTCGCTCTCTCTCTCTTTCTCACTCTCTTTCTCTTTCTCTCGCTCTCTCTCTCTCTCTCTGTTTGCCGAGGTACAGCTCATCTGGGTGACCCCAGGGCCAGCTGGAGACTCTGTGCAAATGAACACATTCTGAAGAGCCCAGTGCTCGGGCAGGCTAGCAGACATGTACATCACCACTGGCTGCCGTCTGTGGTGCGTTACATCATGAAACCTGGATCACCTTAGTTACCGTTATCCAGAGCTGCCTGCAGTATTTTAGGGGATGAAAAAGGGGCAGTATCGTCCTAAAAATGAACTCTCTGTCTGACACAAATTACCATCAAGTGAAGAAATAAAACTGGTATGATTAGTATGTGTGAAATGCTTATATTCGTGATATGTATCCCATAGTGCAGTTTACCTTGCTGGTTTGAACCAATTATTGGGCTTTGTCATGGAGACCAGAACATTCTGATTGGTTGAAAGACCTCAGTGACTGGCAGCTTATTGTAGCCACATGCATTTAGGAGTACATGAAACCCACTTCGGCCTTCGCTGTTACGTACAGTGCAGACTCACATGGTGTCAGAGCTCTCGCCTTACCATCTGAGAACGGCATGCACCGACACACAGCCAGGCATGCCAGGGATGTGCCAACTTACACACCGGGCGCATTCTCAGAGGGAGGTCTGCCTCATCGCCTTTACCTCAGACACGTCTGCACAGGGATCATGTGATTTCTTGGAGAGCAGCCTATTGGCTACATTAGGGGAAGTAGTTTTCTGCTATATGCCACACAATTGGCACCCGCGACCTACTGCCTGTTAGGTGCCTGTTAAGCAAACATGGTTCGTGAAGCCACTGAAGAGGCAGCTTGGTCATACCCCCCCCCCCCCCCACACACACACGGAGGGCAGGGCGTTTCCGTAGTAACGTGCTCACAGCTGGACTTCCCAGCTTCCCGCGTTCCTTTATCCGTACCCAAACAGGAAGTGCCTATGGCCTTTCCTGTCTCCCATTTCCTGCGCGCAGTCAATAGTCGTGAGGAGTCGGGCGAGGTAGCCAGGAACTTCCTGTGGCTGAGAAAAGCAGGGCAGGGATTGGCTGGGAGTGGGAGGGGGACGCACGCTACTGCCACTGATACACCACCCCGCCCCCCCGCCCCCGCTAGCTGGGCTTGTGTTTTGAAGTGGAGTAGGAGCGTTACCATAACAGAGTGGCAGTGCGCTGGAAACAGCAGAGGCGGTCTGTATGTTTTCCTGTCCGAGCCGCCGGGCCGAGTGTTTTGGAACAGCGGATGGTGTTGATCTCACCGCGCGGCCTGTGGCCTTTTCCCAAAAATGTGCTGCCCTCATTTGGAGTGTCACACCACAGAGTGTTAGCTTACCAAAAACGGAGGCATGCATGCGGCGAGATGCAGAGTTTGATTGGCTCTTGGTTTTATTGGCAGCGATAATTCTGTTCTGGGGTATGTTTTCAAACAAATAATCCATTTTCTTTTCGAACGGATCAGTATTTTGGCCAGCTTGTGTACTGAGAGAGCATCTCCATGGAAACGATGTTTTCATCATATACAGTTTCCTTGGATAAGAAAAGAAGAGAGGAAAGATTAATCATGTCATTTGTACACTCTTAATCTTATTTACCCATTTATGCACTAGACTTTCCACCAGTCTGTTATGAGAACGACCAGTGTCTGCTTTGCATTATAACAGTGAGCAGTGAAACTGTTCAGGCACAATGACTACTGTGGTGGATCCTACTTTTTTTATATTTCTGCCATCTGGTGGTGCAATTCAGGTACTGCCGTTGCTTTGGGGGAGCAGGTGGTAAGAGACAAAGTGGTTTTCATGGTTTCTTATGCTCTGCCTTCACTTGCCAGGTTCATTGCTATGAGCATATGTTGTTTCTCACTCTGATGTGGTACAGCTCAGGCAGACTTATGGCTTTGTCCTCAGCTAATTAAGCAAACCAAACCATATCAGTTCCTACATCTGACTAGTCCCACAACTGAATGGTTACAAGAAGTGTTAAAACACCCTAGCCAACCAAATCCACCATCAGAAATATGCTAGTGCCAGCAGCTTGCCTACACATGAGTGCACCTGGATTGGCATCGATTACAGAGCACTGATTGGTTTGTTGTGGTTGCCGCTGTTATTGTCTTGCTTTCAGTTTCTGATTACAGGCTCCTGTTTTTAAATTCTGCCAGTGCACAGGTCGATCTGTTAGAAGAGCAGGAAGGAGCCGTGACTGAAAGAGGCTGAGATTTTAATTGCCCTCCATATCATGCCACAGAAACAATTAGGGCCATGCAATTAATCATATATAATTAATGTAATTACAAATACAGCTTGTGCAATTAACTAACAGTGCGAGACGCCAATTAACTGCAGTGAATACACTCTATTTAGCAGTAGTACTACATCAAATCAACCACTGTTGATTAGCTAGGATTTCTGTTGCATTGATTTAAAATTGCCTCTGCACTGAAAAATGAATGTAAAAAGGACCACAGTCAAACACGTTTATGTTGACTGAGAGGCCTTCAAAAGTTAAAAAAATAATAATTGCTTGCTATACTCAGTTGACACAAAACATTTGCCAAAACTTGGGATCTCTAGTTAATGTTCCAAATTCTATAATGAATCATCAAAAATTGAAAAAATAAATAAAAAGCCTTTTTGTCATAACTGTGAGCCCTAGAGACAAGGCAGGGACAAAAAAGGAGGTAAAAATGAGAGGAGAACATTAAAGATCATGTGTTTATCTCAGGTCAGGCATTATGGAGGACATGGGAGTAGCTGTGTGTCTGCGTTCACTCCTAAGTGAAGGCTTTGTGTAAATCTCTCTCGATAGTGTGGTTGGAAGCTGGCCAGTGCCTCCAAAGGATCGCTCCTTCCCCTCATTACCGGTTTCTGTGTCAACTGTCTCAGAAGCTACTGTTTTATCTGATGCAAGTCTGTCAGTCAGAGGGACATAAACAGTACTCCTGGCGGGATGCGGCTTGCCTTGTTACTGCTGTCATTAGAGGCAGGTTAGCCAGGCTGGAAATCACCAACCATCTATCGAAGCTAACCTGCCGCTCGTAAGACCAGGGGAAAGTTCCAGCTGGCAGACAGTGGAGATTTAGCTTCACTCCTTCATTAGCCTGAACCCCAGGCCCAAATCTGACTCCAACTTCTTGTTTTTCCTTTGTTTATAGCGCAGAATCTTCACCCCGTCATGTTTTTTGAAGATAAAGCGCTAGTAGTCCTCTAATCAGCCGTGGATGTCGCTTCCTGTCCCACGGAGAGCTGTCGGCTCCTGCGATAAAAGCTCCGAAATGGAAAGAGCGTCTGAGACACTCCAGAGCCAGCGGTGGTGGCATCGACCGCCCCGGACAGAGTTTCCGATGAGAATCAGCCCTGCGTTCTAATCTTAGCCACGTTATGTTTTGGGTGTAACCGCCCCTTTCTGTTGTTGTGAACACTCCTTACGTCTGCTCTTATTTTTGGCCGCTAAATGCGCGCTCTGGCCTCCGTGCCCAGATTAAGGCTGCCCGTTGTCCGGCGCAGGAGGGCAGTGGGCCTCTAGGCGATGTTAGTGCTGCCTCTGGGGGTCAGTGAGCCGACAAACCGCTAACGGGCACTCACCTGTGCCCTCCGTTAAACTGAAATCCTCACAAGTGTTAAGGTTATCAGGAAGTGTTATTTTACACACAGACGGATGTCAATGATTGGTAGAGCTTTCCAGTTCATGTAGCAGAGATAGAGACCCTTGGACTGTTGAAGTCCAGGCTTAATAGAGTACCTTATTATTTTATTTAAGAGTGACTATGACCGTCACAGGTTCGGTCCAGAACTCATTTTCATCTGCGGTCCCAGGACAGGGAAAGTCATAAAATACAAATGTAACAAAGACAGGATTCTTAACAATAAAACAAGGAAGCAATACATCACAAAGAAAGAAAAGAAACAACAAACAAAAAAATTACATCACAAAGAAAGAAAGAAACAACAAACAAAAAAATTACATCACAATTCAAAAGATTAAGTCACAGCGCACTTTCCCTGTAGCATTTCCCTCACATTTTAGGCATTTGTCAGACACCCATATCTTGAAAGATTTATTAAGATTATGCATTTATAAAGCTGCGTTTTCAGATAAAATTACTTTGCCGTACCACTCAAAAACTATGCCATACCAATGAACTGAGCCTGCAGCTGTGGAGTTGTAAACCCAGGTCCCAAGCCATTGTACCACGCTTTTCTTTAACGTGACAGACTGTTTGTTAATGACTTTGTGCAAAAATGAAGACTGATTTGCATGCTGGAGTGGATGAGTGAATGCTGGCAAACAGCATCCTGTCCCTTGAAGCCTGAGGAAGCGTCTCCGGTTTGAGCTGCGGTCCTTAACTCATGGCCCCTCTCTCCCATCCCTCCCCCCACCCCAACAGCTCCAGATTAAATCCAGCGGATTACATCCTCGCGGACGTGTTCCAGCCTCCATGGTTACGGCAGGGCACGGGCCCGTGGCCTTGTAGCAAGCAATATGAGTGGGTAGATGCCCAAATTGGAAGGAAAAGATAAACTGCAGAGAGTGGAAAATAGGGAATCCAAATTTAGTAGCTGTTTGTTTTTTTTAATCCAGGTGTGTTTCATTGCTGGCGTGTGTATAAAGAGGTCTGCACAGGAAGGCTGTCGACCTTTTTTTGAAACTCTCGTGTCCTTCCAGGCGTGGTGTCTCTCCAGGCCTGTAATTTCACTGACTGTGAGAACTTTCTGAGGGTCCTGGGGGAGGAAATGTGATCGAGGGAAGAAGAAAAGCCTGGGGGGGGGGCATGTTTGCCACCGCCATGCTTCTTTTTCCCCTTTTTTTGCCTGTCATTTTTCTTCTTTGGTCTGTGCCATCTGTGGTTTGTGGTCAGCATGTGACGTCCTCTCCTGAGCTCCTTTCGCACTGGGAGAGCCGTCTCTGGCAGAGCCGCTTGCACAGAAAGCGACAGAACGTGCCTCAGCTGTGTGAAATAGCATGCTTCAGCCGTGTCTTTCATCACCCCCAGATGCACAGCTGAAACTGATTTTCAATAATGTGATGGGCTTATTTTATTCCATTTCTTGGTTGGTGAACAGGGTTGTGACCAGTGACACAGTGGTAACTAAGGAGGTGTGTACACTGACAGAGCCTATGGGTTGCTTTCCTACATGTGGATTAAGTCTTTCCCTGGACTGAAAGAAAAATTCACTGAAGATCTACACTGGAAAAAGTGTCCGGCCCTATATGTATTAAAGCTAATCAGGCTAGTAGAAGGCTACATCCAACAACTATCCCTCCCCAGAGGTCGAGATGGGTATACTCCTAATGCATTCTTACAGCATACCCTTCAGTATATCACTGATCGTGAGAATGTATTCTATACAGTCTCCCCAGCCACTGTTGCCTATTAACTCCACCAATAGGAGAATACCTAGTGGGCCAAAACTGTTGGGACATGAACAAAATAAATGTTTAAAAAAAAAAAAAAAAGTTGGGAAGATCAGTCCAACAGGCAGTCAGTCTTTACTCAAAACAGCAGTGCGCCGTTTTCAATCAGTCTGTCAGAGCGCCTCACCGCTGGGATTTTCAGGGCGGAATTAAGCGATCGATCAAGTCTAGCTTCTGGAAAATAGTGGAATACTGATTGGTCCAAAACTGTGGCATGTTGAAAAGTTAAACTCTCATCACACACAACATGGAATGTTGTGATGAGGTGAATAAAGGTCTTATTAATATTAATGTCCATGTGATCTTGATCCTGAGTCAAAAGAACAGCTGTTAACTGACAAGATGTCTCCAGTCCATTTCTCGCTTAATTCTGGTTCCCAGGGTCGGGTCTCCTAAGATTTGAGTCTGTGCTGTTATACAGGGGCTTAGTGGGTTGGAAGGCTCTCCTGTCTGAGTTTTGTTTTTTGTTTTATTTTGCTCTTCCTGTGTCTAGAGCGAGAGGGTAGGCTGCTCCACCCCAGTCTTTGAGGGCTCGATCTCTGAAAACTGGCATTCTGCCAGTGCTTGAGAGAAACAGTCCATGTGTTCCACGTTTTTAGTTTATTTTCTTTATTCATTCTTTATTTGCCATGTTAGTCTCTCTTTTGCAAGAGAGACCAGGCCAGGAAAGAATGTCTGCCATGTCAGTCAGGTGGGCTTACATGCCCTGAGTGATGAGGCCGATCGTTCCGCCTTCCTCAGGGTGATGAAATAGTGGAAGCACTGTGTTTTTTGTGGGTGGTTTGTTTTTGCAGATCCGACATACGTTCAAAGAACAGTCACATGCTCTGTGGAAATCAAGAGGGACCAAATTTGGAGTGTAAACTAGGAGTTTCATGAAACGGAATTGATCAGAAATGGGTCAACTTAACAAAGACGTTTGTGTCCAGGTTAATTTATGATAATGAAATGGCTCTTCACCACACAAATGTAACTGGGGCTATTTAGGGCATGTTCATTTTTGTAAATATATTAAAAGCTTCTGATTGGCTAGACTTTTAGCAAGTTCCTGGGGTTTTAGCCAATAAGCAACTCTGAAAATACTGCAGTTTTACTGAAATCCACCAAAAATGAAAACACTCTGGCCCGTAGTTTACATTCCAGAACCAGAGTCTGAGGACCCAACATACCCCCCCCCCCCAGGGGCACCTGGCCAGTCTCAGGAGTATCAGGTGTGATCTGAACAATCTTACTAAGGCATAGCTGAGCCGAATGTTATATGGCTGACTCTCCGGTGACCTCCGGGATGATGTAACGTATTAAGCACACATACTGGCAGACATGTTACACTATTTCTGCTTTCTGTATTCATCACCCTCCCCTTTTCCAGGGCGAGGTACAGCGGGAACGTTTTGCAGGATATTAATCCTCACAGGTTAATCTATGTATTCATTGAGTGGATTCTGGTTAAATACCTTGGTTGAAGGTAAACCCCACCTGGGTTTTCAGCAAGTCCAGTTTCAGATCCATGCTCCCCAGTTGCTTTTAAATGTGTCTGAGAATGTTGTATTTTATTTGAGACAGCCAAACATGCATTGGAATGACATTTCGCAATCCTAAATAGAAAAACATACGCCTTTAAAGAGACTAAGTGCATTTGATTGAATCTCAACCAAAGTGTTTTTTTGGATAAAAATGAGGCAAATGGACTTGTACAGTGATTTGCTGCGCAGTGATTTTGGGGTATTATGTTCTGAAACCCCTTTCGCACGTATGACAGGCAGTGAGAGCAAACGCAGCTGGCAGTGATGCAGGGACAGGAGAGCCAGTGAAAGCTCTTTGTCTGTCTCGCACGCTGAGAGCCATATTGACTGTCTAGCCGATGGCCGCTTTTATGACTCCAGCAAGCTGCGAGCACATGTTTGAGCTGTCTGACCCGAGGGTAACACAGAAATGATGGCTTCAACCTGGAACCAGCCTGAGGGTGTGAAAACAGCACGCAGAGAAGAGCAGGCCATTTCAGCTCACCCCTGGCCCTGCCTGCATCACACTGAAGGTCATGCATGGCACTGCCGTTCACACCTGGAGCTCATCTAAGAGGCTAGAGCACCGGTGATGGTGACAGACAGTCATGACTGACATAATGTCAGTACTGCTATTAGAGCCTGCCTGGGTCCATGTCAGTACTGCTAGTACAGCCTGCCTGGGTCCATGTCAGTACTGCTATTAGAGCCTGCCTGGGTCCATGTCAGTACTGCTAGTACAGCCTGCCTGGGTCCATGTCAGTGCTGCTTGAGTGCATCCATACTTTGTGAGTGATTTTCTTATTATGGTCTGTTTTGTGGCATTCCAGTTGTGATGAGCAAAGTTGCATTAGTGCTTTAGCGGAGTTGCATATATACACATACACACTTGTCGGGAAATGTTGTTAGCCCGGTCTGGTGCTTTTGCTGATATTAATCAGGTTAATGCACTTGTTTTCACTCTAGACTGAGTGTCTGCTGCATGTGTGTCGGAATCGCTGAGTCGTGTCAGTACTGCTACAGTGTGGTTGTCACTGGGGCATGTCGGCGCTGTTAAAGAGTGATTGAGTGATTGTGGCGCTGCTGCAGGAGCTTGCCAGTGCTGCGTCAGTGCCTCATGGCTGCTGTTAGTACGCATTTCGGATGCGTGGGGTCTCTGCGCGGGGCTCGCACAGAGGAGCCTTCATCAGCCGGCAGGGTCAGGGTTGATGAGTTTACACTGAGCGCGCCCGCATGCTTGGCATTCCTCATCTCAACTCTACAGGGACAGGCCACGCCCCCACACCAGGCCTTTGTGATGTCACAGGGTTGGGTGGGGTTTGCTGTGTGTGCTGGGCTGTGACTGGGTGAGGCATAGTGTGGTGGTTGGGGGGAGGGGTAGGGCAGTTTTTAGACAGGGCTGGTGTGTTTTTTTGTTCCGTAAATGGAGAGATTTTTGACCGATGCCTCCTACGGGGCTGGAGGGGTACTGCAGCTTTGTGCTTGTTCAGGAGGGCTCAATGAGGCCTTTGACAGTTGTCTGCTGAATGCTGACACCAGCCCGTTTAGTTTGCATGTAATTCAGCTGGAGTAGCTGGGACAAATATGTTCATTCTGGTAAAGATTATTCTGATATTTCTGTCTGTTTTTGACCCAGAGGATGCAGTGTAGTCTAAGGGGTAGGAAACTAGACCACCAGGTTATATTTGTATATGGAAACTGTCATTGTACTTGACATAAATTGAAGTAAAGATCCAGCTGTACAAATAGGCTGCAAGAAGGAAAACTGTAATCTATGTCATCATAGATGACAGTATCTCCTGAATGCAAATAGTTTACATGTAAATTTAATAAACTTTCATAAAACATGTCAAGAAGAGTCCACCAGAAGTCTTAGAGATAAGAAAAGCTAAAGAATGAGCTAAAGAAAATAAACAGACATGTTTTGCCCTTTGCAGGAAGTAGAGCTGCTGGTGAGTGTCTGTGGCCTTACGGTAGCCTTTAAATCCTGCCGGGTGTTCTGTAGAGCAGCGATGACCTCCACACTCTGTTTGTTTAGCAGAGTTAGCTTTAGGAAGTGGAGCTTGGCCATAAATAAAGCATCTGTATTTATGATCAGGCAGTACAACGGGCAGCCCCTCGGGACCTCAGTTAGTGGTGTTTGCATTTGGAGACTCTAAGTGTGAGCCTCTGACACACTCTCTGACATTTTGTTGATCTCACATGCATGCATTTACTCACTCTCACACAAACACTCACACACACATGCACACACTCACACACATCTTTGCATGCAAACGCACATATAAATGTTCAAACACACAACTGCCAATATGCAAATACATATACATCCACAAACGCACACATACACATAAATGAGTGCACACACAAAAGTGGGCATAAACACACAGATGTGTCAAATGTAGGTCAAATTATTATTTTTAATACTTTAACCATTGAGACATCCATTGCTAGAAATTTGAAAATAAAATAAATAATATAATCATAATTGTGTTGTTTGGTTTTACAGCAAGTGTTTTTCTTTCCCAGAATGTACCAATATCCAAATAGTTTGAAGTATTTTAAATGCATATCTACCCAGGCCTGGTGTGTGTGTATGCATGTATGTGTGTGTGTGTGTGCGCGACTGTGTGATTGATCCTCTGTTTGCTAACAGGAGCTCTGTTTATTGTCGGTTTCCCTACTCTCCATGCAGGTACACCACAAACAGCAATCGCTTTGCATCAATGTCACAGCGGTGTACAGAGGAAAGTCATTTTGCCGGCATGCAATAGTGTCAGCAACTTATTGATTTTTATTTTTGCTTTTTTTTGGGTACGCCCATCCCCCCAGGTCCCAGAATGCTTAGCACACCTTCCTCCTCTCCTAGTGTCTGTTAAGCTCTGCTGAACGTTTGAACCCAGGGTCACTCCCTTGAGCATGGGCACACACACGCATCGCACTGCTGACTGGACGCCCTGCTGTCATAGCAACCGTCCAACCGAGTGTGAGTGTGAGTGTGAGAGAAAGCATGTGTTTGTGTTTCTCTTACAACCGTGACTCAGAGCCACCGGGCTCAACGGCAGAGACAGGAAGTTACAGACAATACCATGTAACACCGGCGGCATGTTGATGTACAGGAAGTGACACGCCAGAAAAGATGACACATAATGCGGGTGTGTCATAGGTGGGGGAGTGGTCAGACTCTGGCACTGTAACGTGTCATAGGTGGTGGAGTGGTCAGACACTGGCTCTGTAACGTGTCATAGGTGGGGGAGTGGTCAGACTCTGGCACTGTAACGTGTCATAGGTGGGGGAGTGGTCAGACACTGGCTCTGTAACGTGTCATAGGTGGGGGAGTGGTCAGACACCTGCTCTGTAACGTGTCATAGGTGGGAGAGTGGTCGGACTCTGGCTAACGTGGAAGTTCTGCCTCCAGGTGGTCTGGAGTTAACCAGCCTGAATGAAAAAAATAGTTCTGCTGTATAAATGATGAAACAAATACAAATAAATAATAGCAGTTATCATTTTTCCTCATTTCCTCATTTTTCATTCCTCAAGCAGGAAGGGTGAGAGTGACATATATGCAGTCACACACATGCACATTCACATGCACATGCACACATACACACACGCACTCTTTCTCTCTCTCACACACACAAATGCTCTCTATCTCGCTCTCTCTCTCACACACACATACTCTCTCTCTCTCACATGCACACACCCACACACACAGCAGTGAGGCCTGGCTCTGGTCCTCTCCATTCCTTTTTGCCCAGAGCAGAGCAGAGCTTGTAAAGCTGCCCCCTGCAGAGGTAATGCACACCTCCTGCAGGATGAAGTGCTGGCCTGTGGGCTTTTTTCCACGCCTGGGACTCTGCTGACGCTGTGCTTACCGTCTGCCAAGCGCAGTACAAACACTTCACTTTGGCCTGTCAGCAGATACCCACCGCCAAGCAGCAAAGCCCGACACTACCCTCTGATCACAGCACCTGTCTCTACTCACCTGACCCTCTGTGAGACTGCCTATTATACTTACCTGTATGTTTTCATCTGCAGGACTAACCACCACATTCACCTGTCCATATTCAGAACTCTGAACTATCAGAACTCTCAGAACTATAAGAACGACTCCAGTGACAGGGGACAGTCTTGTTTATTAATGTTATTCTTTTTATATTCTTATTAATGTACTTCTGTCAAATTATAATACTTTTGGGTTGGTGCTATCTAAGGTATCAACTGCCCCAGCAAATCACATCACAAATGTGCTAGCACCAATCAGATTGCAGAAAGCTTAGGTCAGTTAATGGAGTTGAGACTCACCTGGCGCGCCCCTGTGGAGCTCAGAATCGCAGCGCAGGGTAGTGGAGTAGGTTAGCTCACTCCCCTCACCCCTTCGCTCCCTCCCCCCCCAGCCCTGGTGTGATAGCAGTGTGCTGTGAGTGGGGCTGCAGAGAGGATTTCTCCTGATTACAGGGAAAAGCTTCTGAAGATTAGCCTGAGCTTTTCCAGGCTGGCCCTCACTGTTCCCTCACTCAGCATCTCTGCCAGGACACGCACAGAGATGTGCTCACACACACACACACTCACACACACTCACACACACACACACACAC
>JAFBMS010001150.1:46565-76195 GCA_019788955.1 Albula glossodonta | reverse complement strand
ACAGTCCACCATCGTACTTAGTTATAATGTAAGTTAGCGGCAACTAGGGTCTCAGCGACATTTAGCTACAACAGTAGAGACAACAAACAAAGACCTGCATAACGAGAGAGGGTGAATATACAATATATTAAACCTACTAAACACTGTGCAAAAGGCAATGTAAAGGTACCAGAATGAAAAGAAAGCAGACTGTTGACAACACTAACATATGCGTTCAAGTTAAAGTTGCAAAAGTGAACATGTAATACAAAAGCACATTATTCAAACGGTCAGTAAAAGAAAGGTTTGGGTTAATTTCAATATGGGTGGCTGTGGATGGAAACAGAAAGTCCATTTCTGGTTTTAGTGATGAGGCTAGTGGTTGGAGCCACCCCAATTGGGTAACAGTGTTATTTGACCCACCTGTTGCTTGGCACAGGGTATATTGGCATGCCTGTGTGCAATGTAAAAAGTCAATTGGCAGTCTGGAGTGGTAAGGTTAGGAGCTCGGCTCCCGGTAATTTAGGTATAGTTGATTGCCACCTGAAAGCTTTATAGAGACCTGTGTCAGCATTTGTGTTTCTTATTTGAAAATTAAGTAAATTCATGAACTGCCCCAACATCGGATTTATTTTGTTCATTGAAAGAGAACCCCAAGAAGGGATGAATTTCGGTTGTTTGGAGAAAAACCAAGGAATTCCAATTCCAAACCAAGGAATTGAATTTTGGGTTAAAAACAATTGCGATTTAAGAAACCATCATCCTCTCTTTTCGTTCCATCTTTTGTGTTTGAACGCTGGATTTCAGTTTTGTTTTCTTCCTCAAATCCCCAATTTGGTGGCCACCATCGTGTCCTTTAGAACCCCTTCCTACACACTCCCTGTATTGTGGTTATTAAGTTTATTTTGTCACTTCCCAGTAGGGTACTCATCCTAGTGAGATATAGGAACGCAACAATATGCAAAATACAAGTCAACACAAATGTGCAACTAAACTCACAACAACTCCAGGAGAAATGATTTTCACAATTCACTTCTCAAAAATCAGAGCAGACAGGAACATAAAGGTACACCCGAACATACTGCTCCTAACATTCCCCCAGAAAGCTTAAAGTTTGTTCCAGTACTCCAAAAATGTATCCCTCATGTAGGAAGAAGAAGCTACATACTGGCTGTGTGTCTGGGGCTACTGACTGTTCTACTACTGACCACCATCACAGCACTTTGTATCCACTGTGAGTATCAGTTCCTGACCACAACACACCCCTACCTACACTCTGTATCCACTGTACCTGCTGCTGGTCTGTATTTATTGGTTCTGACTACGTTTTTGCATTTTGGACTTGTATTTGGCTGTAATGAACTTTGGTTCATTTTACATCTGTCTGTGCTTGAGTTCATACTGCACCCTGAGAGAAATCAGTAAACGGCACTATGGTTTTCCCTTCCTCTGCAGACAGCGGAGTGCTGCATGATACCACGGAGAAGCAAAGCCTACTTTCTGAAACCATGAACCAGCTACAGGCCAATTACAGCAGCCTAAGAGCAGAGAGAGACGAGTTACTGACCAATTACAGCAAGCTAACAGCAGAGAGAGACCAGTCATTGAGGAAGCTGGGTATGTAGCCCATGCAGTATGTTTAAGTACCATAAATCTGAGATTGTTGCCATTGTTGGCTCGTATGTATGTTACATTTGAATGTGCGCGTGACCTCCAACACTGTTCCTCTTGTGTGTTTCAGAACATTCATGTCCCGAGGGCTGGTTAACGTTCAACTCCAGCTGTTACTACGTCTCCAGTGAAAAGAAGAGCTGGAGTGAGAGCCAACAATACTGCAGAGAGAGAGGAGCTGACCTGGTCATAATTAACAGCAAAGAGGAACAGGTGAGAGAGAAGTTAATTGGTTAATTGGAGTTAACAAAATTCATAAAAGTAATTAAAATACAGAAATCACATCTGGTCAACAAAAGAAAAAACAAAACTGACAAAAGACATCTACTTCCTCCTAGTGTACTATGATGAAGATATCTTTGCTAACCTCCAAAATTAAATCTGCAAGTTCCAATATCTAAATTCCCAGACAGGCTTAATATATGTGATATAAATTTCACCTCCAGTAGGAGGCTGCAATAAAAACCTTCCATCATGATCATAACATTCACCCAATAACTATCATGCATGGGATACAGAAATACATTCATACCTATTTATTCTTCAGCACAGCGCAAATCAGGCTACTTTCACCATGCCAAGAGGTTGCCTCTAAATAGTACGAATCACCACAAGCACAAACACACCAGGACACAGGACAATCAGATCTAAAACTGGACAGCATAACTACAGTAAAATGTACTGTACTGTGTACAATTTGTTACAAAAATGTATTGGTATTAAAAGTTTTATTGCACTTACTCGCCCCGTCTATCACCGCAGGCACCAGCACAAGCAAACTGTGTTGGCCAAGAGAAGAGGTTTTTTTTTTTTGCTGTATCGAAACATAAAATACGGCAACGGTTCCGTTGATTGGGAATTCTCTGTCATTTACCAATATTTAGAAGCTTTGATGGAAAATTCCAAACGTTATCCATCATTTTGAAAGATAAAAAGCCTAGACTGGAATAGCCTATGATATCAACGAGTTTTGACAACGGTCTGTTGTATCTCCAGCAATGCCTTCCTGCCTGCTGTCGTTGTAAACTGACGCTTTATCTTTCCTGTTTCCTCCTCTTTCTGTGTTCCTTTAAAAAAATGGTTTCTGAAGAATGACATTGGAATTGTTGGGCTACATGTCCTCACATTAAATCCGGGTAGTTAAGGTAGCCTAAACCTGAGGTGTGAGGAAGTCAAATCCCTGCAAGCACTAGTCTTGAAGAGTCATTTGCCATTTTAAAACATTTTTATACATATGAAAATCGACTTTATGCAACATTTGCTAAACAATGTACGATAGTCTTTGTTTTAGCTTCCCATGATTTAGTTATTTTATTTTCTCATTTTGGTGGTTGGGCTAAACATAATTTACAGCACTCTCCATAAAATTTCCTTTCGCCATCCATGGAGGTGAGTGCATCAAAGTCATCGCATAAATGTGTCAGAATCGAAAACAGTTATCGGATTGATCACAAAAATTCCATTTCCAATTCCAGTGCATCCTTACGAAATATAATTCAAAATGGAGAACCAGTTCAAGATCGTGGTGACCAATAAAGGTTTGATGACTGCAGAAAGATTGAAATCTGTTTAAAATCTGTTTGCTCTTGTAGACGTTTCTCACAGTCTTTAAAACTATCTGGATTGGCCTGACTGACAGCGATGAAGAGAAGGCCTGGAAGTGGGTGGACGGCACAACACCAACCACTAAGTAAGAGCCAAGCCAACACTATTACAGAGAGAGAGACTGACCACAGGGTAAGAGCCAAGTCAACACTGTTACAGAGAGAGACACTGACCACAGGGTAAGAGCCAAGTCAACACTGTTACAGACAAACACTGACCACAGGGTAAGAGCCAAGCCAACACTGTTACAGAGAGAGACACTGACCACAGGGTAAGAGCCAAGCCAACACTGTTACAGAGAGAGAGACTGACCACAGGGTAAGAGCCAAGTCAACACTGTTACAGAGAGAGAGACTGACCACAGGGTAAGAGCCAAGCCAACACTGTTACAGAGAGAGAGACTGACCACAGAGTAAGAGCCAAGTCAACACTGTTACAGAGAGAGAGACTGACCACAGGGTAAGAGCCAAGTCAACACTGTTACAGAGATAGACTGACCACAGGGTAAGAGCCAAGTCAACACTGTTACAGAGAGAGAGACTGACCACAGGGTAAGAGCCAAGCCAACACTGTTACAGAGAGAGAGACTGACCACAGGGTAAGAGCCAAGTCAACACTGTTACAGAGAGAGAGACTGACCACAGGGTAAGAGCCAAGTCAACACTGTTACAGAGAGAGAGACTGACCACAGGGTAAGAGCCAAGTCAACACTGTTACAGAGATAGACTGACCACAGGGTAAGAGCCAAGCCAACACTGTTACAGAGAGAGAGACTGACCACAGGGTAAGAGCCAAGTCAACACTGTTACAGAGAGAGAGACTGACCACAGGGTAAGAGCCAAGCCAACACTGTTACAGAGAGAGAGACTGACCACAGGGTAAGAGCCAAGCCAACACTGTTACAGAGAGAGAGACTGACCACAGGGTAAGAGCCAAGTCAACACTGTTACAGAGATAGACTGACCACAGGGTAAGAGCCAAGTCAACACTGTTACAGAGAGAGAGACTGACCACAGGGTAAGAGCCAAGCCAACACTGTTACAGAGAGAGAGACTGACCACAGGGTAAGAGCCAAGTCAACACTGTTACAGAGAGAGAGACTGACCACAGGGTAAGAGCCAAGTCAACACTGTTACAGAGAGAGAGACTGACAACAGGGTAAGAGCCAAGTCAACACTGTTACAGAGATAGACTGACCACAGGGTAAGAGCCAAGCCAACACTGTTACAGAGAGAGAGACTGACCACAGGGTAAGAGCCAAGTCAACACTGTTACAGAGAGAGAGACTGACCACAGGGTAAGAGCCAAGCCAACACTGTTACAGAGAGAGAGACTGACCACAGGGTAAGAGCCAAGTCAACACTGTTACAGAGATAGACTGACCACAGGGGAAGAGCCAAGTCAACACTGTTACAGAGAGAGAGACTGACCACAGGGTAAGAGCCAAGCCAACACTGTTACAGAGAGAGAGACTGACCACAGGGTAAGAGCCAAGTCAACACTGTTACAGAGAGAGAGACTGACCACAGGGTAAGAGCCAAGTCAACACTGTTACAGAGAGAGAGACTGACCACAGGGTAAGAGCCAAGTCAACACTGTTACAGAGATAGACTGACCACAGGGTAAGAGCCAAGTCAACACTGTTACAGAGAGAGACTGACCACAGGGTAAGAGCCAAGCCAACACTGTTACAGAGAGAGAGACTGACCACAGGGTCATTGGCCTGCCTGCCGACTGCTGCAACCTCCACCTGTAACAGCAGAAAAACGACTGGTTGGCCAGATCTGGCCCAGGGTGAGCTAGAGCCTCAATCACTTCAGGTGATAAAGCCCACTTTCAACTCTCATGAACCTCTCTTTGGATAAGAGCAAGTTTGAACTTCATTTCAACTAAAACTTCAGAAAACAAGTTTAGTTTTTTCTTTTGAATAACAGTATGTTTCAAAAGGAGCAACAAAAAAAAATCAAAGGCCTTTTTTGGGTATGACATGAACACCTCATGTTCAGGATACACTCAAAGGTCATTTAAACAGCAACAACAATGGCACCTTAAAGAAACAGTCCATGAGGAATGACAACTAGTGCGGCCTATTTCTGTAAGATGCCATTGTAATACGTCTGTACATTGCTTTGCTTGGTCTTTGTCATTCATGTAGGGTGGTGAAAATGATTGGTTAGTATTTCTCACGGAGAGGAACGTTGTTCATTCTGTCACAATCAGGCATGTCCACTGAACAGAAATGTATGAGGCTGGGCAATGCATGTAAATTAATTAAACTGTATTTATTGAAATTATTAGCCAGAATGTATTTAGTTTGTAAGGGTTTAGCAGGAATATGTGAAAATTTAGGATAAAATGGAAAATATGGAAAAAATGAAGAATTGTGTTAATTTTGCATGCATTGCTGTGACTGCAGCGTCGCAAAATACTGAAGGGGTTGACTCCATCTGCTCCTGGTGAAAATCTGCCGCTGTTTTCTGTGTTTTTTCAAGGTACTGGTTTAAGGGACAACCTGACAATTATAAAAATGAGGACTGCGCTGTCATCTATTCAGAGAAGAACACTCAGCCTGCCTGGTATGACTTTCAGTGCTCTCATAAAACACAGTGGGTCTGTGAGAAACCTGTATAATGATGATTGTCGTCACTATAGATTCCAACTCTTTCCAACAGCTTTAATCATTGTAAAGTCCATTATGGTAAAAGCTGGCTGAATTCATCGCATCTTATCAGGTGGAGAATTTAATGTCTGTTAGAGTTCTGGAATGACTCTCACAGCTTTTTGCATGTCTACACACTTACCCATTTATACAGATGGACACGAAAGCAATCCAGGTTTAGTACCTTGCTCAGGGACACCACGGCATTGTCCTTCCTGGGAACTGAACCTATAGCCTTGGGATCATAAGTGTGGCTCCCTAACCATCCTGCTTCCATTCCAGACCTGCATTCCCATGTTACTCAGTCCAATATATTTCCCTTTATAGGTGTTTTACTTAAAAAGTAAAAAAATGTTTAATGTCCTTTTATATGTTTTTACATACTATATCTGAAATATCATTGCAATAATCACTTGCGCCAATTTAATTTACAGTGTTTTCTGTGGTCATCATATCTTTAATTTTGTTATTTATCTCTGATGTGATTAAAGTGCAATAAAGGTTACAATTAATCTTTTATTTATGACAAATTGTTTATGGCAACTCATAGCTTAAGAGAGTATGGATGGAAGGCTATGCAGCTATGAGCTGTATACAGCTAAAGGGGGGTGGTACATCGTGCTCATGAAATATACAGCTATATGAAATATACATGAATATGTCATAGATTGGTTTTATTAGGAACCTGGACAAAAGAGAATTCATTTACAAATATGTCATAACCATACATGTAAAAAGAGAAGGGGAGAACATACTTCAGTCCTGTGAAAGAGGTTAAAACGTTAAAAAAGAGGGTAACAGGGTTAAAAACTTTGGAAAAGTATAAGGATACCTACCTGCCAGAGCAGCTGATCTATGATGTACTGGTTGAGCCTTTTTGAAAGATGATGCTTGTGATAGAGTAGTCATGCCTGTAGAGGCCAGAAGGGGGAGCTCGCGGACACGATGCCGCATTCTCAACGAAGCCGCCAGAGGGAATGTGTCGAGTCTCCCCTTTTAAGGTACAAAATGAGTATTTATGCGTTTGAACTTTGGAATATGTTTACTAAGTAGTTTTTTTTTTTTTTGTTAACGAGCTGACTGAATGTTGAGTATTTTGGCAGCATTATTTTGATTTTTAGATTATTAATTGGTATACTCTTACGCAGCAAGCCCGTTACCTCAGTGGCTGGTGTGGAGCGGCGCGTGATCGATAAGACACATACAGAGTTGGAGGTTGCTAATGTGTGTGTGTGGTTAACTTTCACTATGTTTATGTGTGCGATTAGTTACTAATGTGCTTGTGTGTTCATTTCTTCAGTAACTGTCTATGATAAGGAACAAGAATACAACAACTAGAAGAGACAAATGGCTGCTAATGTTTTATATGATATTTTTGCTTATGTCCAATACATCTAAGTTTGATAATTTAAGTTTATACTTTTTGATTAATAGGCCATTTATATATTTACCTGTCACATTTAATTTTACCTGTTTAAGAACAAGTGAGAAATGAAAATATAGTTACCTGTATACTTACCTGTGAATGAAAAGTGAAAGAAAATTAGACTGGAAAGTTGACCTTGAAATGGAAAGAAAATGCATTGTTGGAATATTTTATATTGAAAAAATTGCTGGAATATTTTATGTTGAAAGAACTTTTGCACCTATGTACCTATACTTCTGAAAAGAATAAATTCTCAATGAAGCTGCCAGAGAGAAAGCGTCATGTCCGAGAATCTTTATTGATATCTCCCCTTTTCAGGGCGCAACAAATACGTTTCCTTAACCACTGCAGAGCTTAAGTAACATTTATCTATTCTGTACTTAGTGATCGAAAGAATGTCCTCAAACATACAGATCCAGAAGCAGCAAGAAATATTTTGTTGAAATGTGTTTGGAGAGTCACACTGCCTGCGGGGCTACTCTACCCTGGTCCTGTTGGGTCACACTGCCTGCGGGGCTACTCTACCCTGGTCCTGTTGGGTCACACTGCCTGCGGGGCTACTCTACCCTGGTCCTGTTGGGTCACACTGCCTGCGGGGCTACTCTACCCTGGTCCTGTTGGGTCACACTGCCTGCGGGGCTACTCTACCCTGGTCCTGTTGGGTCACACTGCCTGCAGGACTACTCTACCCTGGTCCTGTTGGGTCACACTGCCTGCAGGGCTACTCTACCCTGGTATTGTTGGGTCGCACTGCCTGCAGGGCTACTCTACCCTGGTCCTGTTGGGTCACACTGCCTGCAGGGCTACTCTACCCTGGTATTGTTGGGTCACACTGCCTGCGGGGCTACTCTACCCTGGTATTGCTGGGTCGCACTGCCTGCAGGGCTACTCTACCCTGGTCCTGTTGGGTCACACTGCCTGCAGGACTACTCTACCCTGGTCCTGTTGGGTCACACTGCCTGCAGGACTACTCTACCCTGGTCCTGTTGGGTCACACTGCCTGCAGGGCTACTCTACCCTGGTATTGTTGGGTCACATTCCCTGCAGGGCACACTGCCTGCAGGTCTACTCTGCTCAACTCCTGTGGGGCAGCCTGTAGTCTAGTGGCTAAGGTACATGACTGGGACCCCTGTGGTTGGTGGCTCAAGCCACAGCAAGAACACCACTGCTGTTGGGCCCTTGAGCAAGGCCTCTACCCCCACATTGCCCCCAGGGGGATTGGCCCTTGGTTAGCCCAATCAACTGTAAGTTGCCTTGAGTAAAAGTGTCAGCTAAATGACTGTAATATAATGTCACACTGCCTTCAGGGCTACTACAAGTATTTGAAAGTAATTTAAACTTGTACAGGTTAAGTATCCCTTATCTGAAACGCCCGGGACCAGAAGTGTTTTAGATTTTTTCGGATTTTGGAATATTTTCTTAAACAGCCATTCCTCAACATACATCCGAGCTCCTTTTTGACTGGCGAATGTTAGCATGGCATGTAGACATACACATACAGTACTTCATTTCAACTAATGTATCTGGGAAGGTAATATATGGGTAAAATAGGTCCACTACGTCCCGTTCTCCGATCGGGATTTATGAACTCTGTCATAACCTTATTATTTGAACTTGCAAGTGTTTTAACTTTTAATATGTGTACTTGATATGGGCACCTGGGGGTTCAGAAGAAAAATAGACTGTCCAGAATGACAAACATGGCCAGTAAAATTATTGGGAAAGAGCAGAAAAAACTGGGATGTATATGTAAAATGCAGATAGCAAAAAGCCCCAAAAAATCTAAGCCAATCGACTCTGAAGAGCAACCAGAGCCAGAGGTGACTTCTACCACAAATTTTAGCTTGATGACAAGGTAGGTAATATAATACCCACACACTGTACCTGTTTTGGTGAGTCTAAAAAGATACCTTTTTTAAGAGAAAGGGAACAATAAAAGAGGCCACAGACTGCAGAGGGCCGCCATGCCCCTCCAGGGCAATCAATGTGTGTGTGTGTGTGTGTTTGTGTAGATCGCTTACCCTTTTTTTCACCCCACATACAGCACTCAGAGTGTGGCATCCTGTTATGTCAGTTAACGTCATTCATTTTGTGGTTCACCTGTATGTGATTGTATTCACCTGTATGTTCGTTTATTCACCTGTATGTGATTGTAGTCACCTGTATGTTAATTTATTCACCTGTATGTGATTGTATTCACCTGTATGTTAGTTTATTCACCTGTATGTGATTGTATTTACCTGTATGTTAATTTATTCACCTGTATGTGATTGTATTCACCTGTATGTTAGTTTATTCACCTGTATGTGATTGTATTCCCCTGTATGTTAGTTTATTCACCTGTATGTGATTGTATTTACCTGTATGTTCGTTTATTCACCTGTATGTGATTGTAGTCACCTGTATGTTAATTTATTCACCTGTATGTGATTGTATTCACCTGTATGTTAGTTTATTCACCTGTATGTGATTGTATTTACCTGTATGTTAATTTATTCACCTGTATGTGATTGTATTCACCTGTATGTTAGTTTATTCACCTGTATTCCACTCAGTCCTCACATCAGTACTCCAATTCCAATTACTAACTCCACCCCCTACAGATATTTAGCATATAATGCTCCAAATAAGCACTTCCTCCATCACTCACAGAGTATTTAATATGCCCCTTTCTGTACAGTAGTGTACAAACACACACACACTCACACATACCACAGACCACAGAACACACTCAGACTGCAGAACCACTATCCAGACAATGGAGATGAGTGATGGTGGTAACTACACCACACTGGACCAGAGCCCAGAAAACAATCCAGAAGAACAGCTCTCAGGTAAAACCACAGCCACACACACACACACACACACACACACACACACACACACACACACACAATTATATGCACATATTCATGAGTTTACATAAGAAAAACCTTCCATTAATCAGCATGTCAGGGGTGATTAGTTTGTTGGACACTGGAAATATTGGAATGGAATGGTCTTGTAATAGAAACATTTTATTGAAAAGATTAAAAATAAAGCCAGGTCTTTTTTGGATGTGTCTATTTGGAAAAAGGAAAACAGAAATGCATTGTAGAGTTATTCATTTATATTTTTCCATTTTCCACATATAAGCTTACCCAAAAATGAAACATAGAATAGATAGAAATAAAAATAGCATAGATATAAGTGTCATATTCATTGATGTGCATTGTAAAGGTTTTATTGTTTTCTGTTATATTCCTTGTCTAAATAGTATATAACAAATGTCAAAGTTCTTTGTTGTACAAGGAATTCAAATTAGTTCAAATTTACCACTTTGAGAACATAGCCATTTAAACCCACACATAGAACCCTCATGGCATCAAAAGGTTTTAGCCTTCAGAATGGTGCTTTGCCTCTAACTAAAGATTCAAAGATGTGTACTGAATGAACGATATGCCTAGAAATATGATTTATGCAGCTGCTAATGCTTATGGTGGGAATTTTAACTTTATTTTGTAAAAACATTTTTATTCTGTAAAATCTTTGAAATCCAGGTTGTAAAAAAGTACAAAGCAAAGCAAATTTAGACACAATTTAATAAGTCTGGTACCTGAGTTAACTTTTACCTGATAAAGTTGACATGGTCTCATTTAAATCATACGATTCAAGCTGATTTGTGTGGTTTTGGAGAGCCAATTCAATTAATATGTCAGTGAAAGTAATACGTCTGTGTTAAATAGACAGAAAGGCTGTGACCCTAGTAAAAATATTTTTAAAAAATCCATTTATAGTATTTTAGACTCCCACTACAATAAAGCTACCAATTAGGAGGGAGAATGGGTGGGCACAGAGAGATGTAGTGAGGTGGAGAAGTTCATTCACCCCCTTGCGGGAGTGTGCTCGTCATTCCGTTCAAGTGAAGTAAACAGCCTAAATATTGCAACCAAACGACAGACACAACTCACATTTTAATTCTTTGTGAAGCAAACCTCTGAGAAGTGAATAACTGATTAAGAGTGTTAACAACCCCTGTCTTTTTAACACAAAATCTCTGAAACACATAATTCATAACGGATAAGGATGAATGCAAACCATTACCATGGCATTTCATTCAGCAAAATAACTGTTGCTTTTCTTACCAACTTATAGGTTCAAAGTATGTGCTTTTGACGTGGTAAGCCTGTGTACACTCATATAAGAAGGAAACAATGGCCTGCTGATCCAGGATATCAACTTTGAAGCTCACATGCTTATACCCTACTATAGACAAGTCAGGTAACCCTCTTTTACTGGGTACTAAACAGGACTTAAACATTCTGCTGAGTCTGCCGTCAATATCAAAGAATATGATCTCACCATCAAATAGTCTTGGTTTTTGCTTTCTGACCAGAATGACGTCTGCACACTCTCGCAAGGGGATGCATTTCGTGGCATTTCCTTTGTTGATGAGTGTTTCATGTGATAGTATTCAATGCACAAAAAACCTGAAAATAAACAAGAAAAACATAAAATTGAATACAACTACACACAACAAAAATGCACGCGACAAAAGTTTTTCAGGGTGTTCCTCAGGTCAAGTTCATTTTTGGCTTTCCTAAAATATCCTTAAAGAGGAAATGAAAATGACTGGTTCACCATCTCTCCCAGTCCCAAAGCAGATTAAAAAGCAGTTTAAGTACTCAGATACAGTCTCAGTTCCCCTTATGGAGCCACAGTCATGAACTACAACTAAAAAAAGACATGCAGGGGTGATAGAGGAGGAGAGAACGGGCAAAAGAGGCAGGATCAACACTCTTGTCAACATGCAACACTGAATAATTCCCTCTGAAAGTGTTCTTCGGCAGTACTGTCCCATAATCCTTAGTGATTTTAGTGTCTGTGTGGATCTGAATCTGCAGGAAGAAGAAACTACAGACTGACAGCAGTGTGTCTGGGTTTACTGTCAGTTCTGCTATTGACCATCATAACAGCAATCTCTGTCCATTGTGAGTATCTTCTACTGACCGCATCACACCCCTTGTCTTTATCCACTGTACCTGCTGCTGGTCTGTACTATGACTGCACTATGGGTTTCCCTTCTTCTGCAGACACTAGAGTGCAAAATGATACCATGGAGAAGTACAGCACACTGTCTGAAACCCTGAACCAGCTACAGACCAATTACAGCAGCCTAACAGCAGAGAGAGACCAGCTACAGACCAATTACAACAGCCTGACAGGAGAGAGAGACCAGCTACAGACCAATTACAACAGCCTGACAGGAGAGAGAGACCAGCTACAGACCAATTACAACAGCCTGACAGAAGAGAGAGACCAGCTACAGACCAATTACAAAAGCCTAACAGCAGAGAGAGACCAGCTACAGACCAATTACAACAGCCTGACAGGAGAGAGAGACCAGCTACAGACCAATTACAAAAGCCTAATAGCAGAGAGGGACCAGCTACAGACCAATTACAACAACCTGACAGCAGAGAGGGACCAGGTACAGAGCAGTTGCAGAAGTGTTATTGCCGAGAGAGACCAGCTAAAGACCAATTATAACAGCTTAATGGCAGAGAGAGACCAGCTACAGAGGACGCTGGGTATGTAAACACACAGTATGTTTACCATACCATAAATCGTACATATCAATGTGCATGTGAAATTCCACCCATGTGTGAGCTCTAACACTCTAACCTCTGGTGTGTTTCAGTACATTCATGTTCCGAGGGCTGGTTAAGGCTCCGCTCCAGCTTTTACTACGTCTCCAGTGAAAGAAAGACCTGGAGTGAGAGTCGACAATACTGCAGAGAGAGAGAAGCCGATCTGGTCATAATTAACAACAAAGAGGAACAGGTGAGGGAGAAAAGATTTATTTGAAATACATATAGCTGGCTAAAAATCAAGACGAAAACAAAAATGACAAAAGACATATTCCGTTGGGTCATCTACATCCCCTAGTGAATCCCTGTACGATGATGAAGATATCTTTCCCAACCTCTAAAATGAAATCTGCGGGTTCCAAGCTCAGGAGGAAAGTTTGTGTCAGCCCAGACGGGCCATCAGTCTGATTTCTATACTGAACGTTGCCAACTTCCAAAGTAATGCCTCAGGCCTAGAGGTAAAAAAAAATGAGACAGGCCTTCTGTAGCCGTGAAGGCTCACTGCATACGTTGACAATGAGAGGACTCTCTGGGAAGAAACATCTATTCCTCCCCTCTTGGCAGCAGTAAAGAGTCCACTGCATGTATACTGTACACTCCAAGTATTCACTATCACAGGATGAAACCCCTTATCAGATCGCACCCAAATCACCACGCTCACACACAAAGCCCAGCAAGCTGTTCAATATTTTGACATCATGCCTGCCCAAAACACATAAGAGCTCCAGAAAGCGATCAGTGGTCAAAATGAGGGTTTCAACCCTTAATTGAGTGTTCTTACAAACATTCCTTTGATTAAAAAATCCTTCTTCGTCTTCTGGAAAAGAAGGCAAAAGGTCAATTAGTATCGTAGTAAAGATCAGGGTACAATCATAGTAAAGATCTAACCTGGAGAGACATATAGCTTTGTATGCGCTACCTTACTACTCAATTAAAAATAAATACTTGAAGGCTTATTGTTTTTCAGTGACATGCCATGGAGAAGTGTAGTTTAGCTAGAAGCCTCATTACTGAGTTCCATTACTCCCCAATACTGAGAACTGGCTTTACAAAATGGACACAGACATATGGATTTTGCAATTGAATGAAAAAATACGACTGGGTATAAATTTACCACAAAATCATAACCATGAAATTTAATCAATTATAATTGGTTGTGAAAGATAATCAAAATCCATTGGATGTTTTCATTGCCAAACTAGACCTGAAAGAGAGACTTCAGAATGTAAAACCTAAAGAAAACCCAATACGTTTCTGTGCATAGGCTGACAGCTGGAATTGTGGAGTCATAACAAATTCAACCCTGCATATGATCAGTGATGGCCCGGTCACCCAATACCGAAAATAAAGCCGGGAACTTTCTCGTGAGTACAGTCCCATTTAATGGGGATT
This sequence comes from Albula glossodonta, assembly GCA_019788955.1. Taxonomy (NCBI): domain Eukaryota; kingdom Metazoa; phylum Chordata; class Actinopteri; order Albuliformes; family Albulidae; genus Albula; species Albula glossodonta. The sequence goes on along the minus strand of JAFBMS010001150.1, from coordinate 61,833 downwards.
TGAAGGTGTGACACGGAACTACTCTGAGCAGACCATGGGAGAGGTGCCCTGGATAGGGTTGAAGTGTGAAGAGGATGGCAAATCAATTCCTACAAAGTGGGAAAGATCTAAAAGATCCCAAAAGATTTCTATGACATGATATGCCACAAAAACTCAACTTTTACTTTATCGTAAAATGGATTGAAGAATCAGATGCAGGTAAATTTCCATCTCTGCCAGCAGTCAGTGGTTTTCTTAGTATGCACCAGGACTTCACACTTCAATCAGGATTTTCCACAGAGGTCAGTTGTTTCTGTCAGTATCCTAGAGGTTGCAGCTGCTTCAAAGTGAGCAAAGTTACATTCACACATTAAGATACTGCAACGTTCTCAACCCCTGCTCATCTGGAGTCTGACTATTCATGTGATGTACAGGGCAGTTGGGAAGTGAGCAGATTTGTAATTGAAAATTGTGATGACAAATGATGTGGGGCTAAACTATGAGCATTCATTGAGATTAGTTTGAAATAAACTGCATGGCACAGCAAGGGTCTAAGAATGCCTTACGGTGGCCAGAAAAGCAGGACGGCATTTACGAATCCCATATTTCTGAGTCTGAGCCCTCTGCCCAATGCAAAGGTTTTTCAAACCTTCTTTGCTCTTGGGTCCAAATTACTCTAGTTTCTGCAAGTGGCCTCAAAAAGAAAAACCAACCCCTATTACACTTCAGACAAGCAAAGGGTGGACCCACAGAACTATCAGATGAGTTCACATGCAAGACCGTAAGAGTAAGTCATCTTGCTTAAGACAGTCGTACCGTTTTGCCTGCTCGACTCAGGAGTCTGTTGACTTTTTATATTCTCAAAAGGGAACGTTAACATGAATCTTACAAGGTTTTGCTGGAAAAGGTTCTCAAGAACTCTTACTTCAGCTCTCATTCACATGACCACACACAGAAGTTATAAATAAGGTTTCAAGGTATGACTGCATGCGTGAAACGGCCTTGTCCCCAGCAGAGAGAAAGAGATGGAGTGGGAGAGAGACAACATGCAACATTTTATAAGAATCAGCCAAGGAGTGGAAGGGCTATAGAAAACTGGAACCAGCCGAGCACTCTGACAAGATTTCACATGATATGACATGGTATAAGTAGTAGATTAATAAATATAATGCAAAATGGAGGGCCAGTCCAAGGCGGTGGCGACCAGTCAGACACATATCTATGTACCTATCTTGTTTAAAATCTGTTTCCTCCTGTAGATATTTCTCTCAGTCTTTTACAATACCTGGATTGGCTTAAGTGATCATGAAAGGGAGGGGACCTGGAAGTGGGTGGATGGCACAACACTGACCACAGGGTAAGAGCCAAGTCAACACTGTTACAGAGAGAGAGACTGACCACAGGGTAAGAGCCAAGTCAACACTGTTACACAGAGACACTGACCACAGGGTAAGAGCCAAGTCAACACTGTTACAGAGACTGACCACAGGGTAAGAGCCAAGTCAACACTGTTACAGAGACTGACCACAGGGTAAGAGCCAAGTCAACACTGTTACAGAGACTGACCACAGGGTAAGAGCCAAGTCAACACTGTTACAGAGAGAGACACTGACCACAGGGTAAGAGCCAAGTCAACACTGTTACAGAGAAACACTGACCACAGGGTAAGAGCCAAGTCAACACTGTTACAGAGACTGACCACAGGGTAAGAGCCAAGTCAACACTGTTACAGAGAGAGAGACTGACAGCAGGGTAAGAGCCAAGTCAACACTGTTACTGAGAGAGACTAACTACAGCGTAAGAGCCAAGTCAACACTGTTACAGTGAGAGAGACTGACAGCAGGGTAAGAGCCAAGTCAACACTGTTACAGACAGACTGACCATAGGATACGAGCCAAGTCAAAACTGTTACAGTGAGAGAGACAGACAGCAGGGTAAGAGCCAAGTCAACACTGTTACTGATAGAGACTAACCACAGGGTAAGAGCCGAGCCAACACTGTTACAGAGAGAGACTGACCACAGGGTAAGAGCCAAGTCAACACTGTTACAGAGAGACACTCACTACAGGTTAAGAGCCAAGCCAACACAGTTACAGAGACAGGGACTGACCACAGGGTAAGAGCCAAGTCAACACTGTTACAGAGAGACACTGACTACAGGGTAAGAGCCAAGCCAACACTGTTACAGAGAGAGACTGACCACAGGGTAAGAGCCAAGCCAACACAGTTACAGTGAGAGAGACTGACAGCAGGGTAAGAGCCAAGTCAACACTGTTACAGACAGACTGACCACAGGGTAAGCGCCAAGTCAACACTGTTACAGTGAGAGAGACTGACAGCAGGGTAAGAGCTGATTCGAAATAATACTAACATGGAGAGGAACGTTCTTCATTCGGTCATTGGCACAACCACTAAATTAAAAACAGAAAGCTGTGCATGAGGCGGTGCAAGATTTGTATATATTAAAATTATATAAAATCACTAGTCAGAACGTAATATGTTTGGCAAATTTTTGCCGCAAACTGTGCAAATGTGTGGTAAAATAGAAATACATGCAGCATGGTGAAGAAGTGTTTTGTTGAATGCAGACTCACAAAATCCTGGCAGGACTGACTCCATCTGTTCCTGGTGAACATCTGGCCACTATTTTCTGTGCTGTTTTAAGGTACTGGAGAAGTGGAGAACCCAATAATGTTGGCAACGAGGACTGTGGTGCCGTTCACGGAGGTGATAACCCTGAGACAACCTGGAATGATCTTCCATGCTCCGTTGAAACATACTGGGTCTGTGAGAAAGCTGCTCCATGATGATTGCAATCACTACAGTTTCCATCTGTGTTCATTAAAATAGTTTAAAATGATTTTATGTTTAATATCAAATCAAGCTGCATTTCAGCTTTAATTATGAAACTAAAAGTTGACTAAATTTATTACATTTTATCAGGTGGAGACGTACTTTTCTGTCTGATAGACGTCCAACTAGCTGAAATTACTTCGCTTGACTATTCACATTTCAATTAATATATAAAAATATGTTTAATTTGATATGAAGTGATTAAATTGCAAATTACTTTTTCATAGCATTTCACCCTACTGTGTATTGGTGTGTTCAGGTTACAACAGATCTGCATTGTTTCGTACTGTTTTGATTTATGGCAAATCGTTTATGGTAGTTTGTTGCTAAAGTGAGAGTATGGACGGTGGACTAAATAACTGTGCGTTAACTGTATACAGCTAAAGGGGGATGGCACATTGTGCTTGTGTGTGCTAGCTGTACACAGCTAAAGGAGGATGGCATATTGTTCTAGTGTGTCTTACCTGTACACAGCTGAAGGGGGATGGCACATTGTACTAGTGTGGGCTAACTGTATACAGTTATTGCATAACAACATTAATTGTATTTGCTGTAACAACATTAATTATGGTTTTGCTATCTAGCACTGAAAACTGCTTTCTCTGCTACGTTCTCTTGGCACTCAGTGCTTTCCACCACCAGTTTGCACATGCGCTGTCAGCATTTAGCAGATATAAAAAGGTAACTAGAGAGGCAGAGAATGAAAGGAGCCAAAGAATGGGAAGTGAATAAAAGGAGCCAATGAACGAAAGAAACATGTCCCCTTGAACTCGTGAACGAGTGAGCCGTGGTCACTGGTCTTGAACCAATAGTACTGAGTGTTCTGTAGGTGGCCATTGTAGGTGGCAGTGACATGGCAGAGTTATTTACCTAAATCCTGTTGTTGACTGTCTGTAATAGTCAAGCCAGCTATGTAATAAAGGCAATTCAAATCATTTCACAAAGACTGCAATGTGTATTATGTCATTTTTTAAAGTATTATAATAAATATATAAAGCCTTTTCAGATATTGAATGAATCTTACGGAGGGGACTCGGTTTAGTTTGTTTATTTTAATGTTTTGTTCAAAAAGTTTGTTCATTCAAGAACTGGCCGTTACAAATTTCCAGAATTCATACAATGTTCCAACGGATCCAGATAGCTGATGGCTAGACTCACATGGCACAATACTGAGCGCATGTTGACATATTCAGATGGATTGTGGGCCTTTTCTGTGTAGGGTCTCTAGCAAGCGGCTATACCAATGTGCACGCGCTCACTGATGATGTCATGGTCTAGGCACTTGAGACCGCCCACGAGCGCTATAGTACACAATGACACCCCCATCCAACTCAGAAATTGTGTTTACCCAATGGTCAGAGGGGAACACCAACCAATGAGATGAAGACAAAAAGGACAGCCATCAAAAAGGTTACAAGCACTGAGACCAATTTAATTAGTCACTTCCATGATCGCCTCTTCAGGTTTAGCAAACACATCTTTAATATAAGATGGCAATATGGCCTGTACAGAGAGCTCAAAGAGACCATGAAATCAAACAACTCTGCATCCATTACTCTGCTCTTATTTGTGCTAGACCTTTCAAAATTTGGTACAAAGTACCAACATACGTATGCTTCAAAATGAAATTATCCTCATACCTCTAATGCAAGTAGAGATTGTGAAAATGAATCTCAAATACAAGAAGTGAAATGTTACATTCTACCCTGCACCCAAGGATAGTTGTAACAGTACCTGGGGTTAAACGTAGCAAGTAGCTGAAAGTGCAGCAACTCACATACAATGTTATTGCTGCAAAAAAACATTCAGGAACATACATTATAATCCTAAAATGTAGACAGGCTGTGTTGGTGTACACTCACACATATGCATGTGCCTCCATTTGAACATTTTCAAAGTTTTTTTCAGTCCACCTCTAAATCTACCACTTTTTGTTTTCAGGTCTATAAAAAGTTGATTTGGAACAATAGCAATATCAAATTTCATCATTGTTCTGACTCACTTATGCCGATCATGTGCCTATCATTTTCTAACCTAAGGAGGAGACAATCCAAAATTACAGATCAGCTACCTTCATTAGTTAGCCTCTTCTCCTGCTCATTAGTAACACCCTCTTGGCACTGCAGATGTCTACTCTGAGCAACTCACTGGCCCATTTCTCCTCCCATATTATGGTCCTCATGACACTGTTGGGAATGGAATACTGACACCTAGTGGCTAATTGTAGTTATAATGTACGATTGTGCTCCCTGTTGGATGTACGCTTGTGCACTTCCATTGCTAAAGGTCAGTGCGGTTTCTTTATATAAAACCATCACAACCATGACCATTCTTAGGATTTCACTTTACCACATACCCTGTTTAGATCATATCCATGACCCATATTGCACTTTGCAACACAGACAGGAACTCAAACCTGAATCCTGAAAAGTGCTGTAGTTGCATGCAAGTTCCAGCACACAAGTGCAGGTGTGGGCCACAGGCCGTCTGGAGAACTCAGACATGTCCATGAATGTAACCTTGATGGTCTTTGACAGAAAAAGGTCAGATCCTCTGCAGAACCTAAGGAACAATCCAATCTCTCTCTGATTAATTTCTCTGACAAATCACAGAAGATGAAGACAGGTGGTCCTCTCTGCTGGTGACATTGAGTTTGGATACTGAATGAATTTTGTGATACTCCTTGTCTCCTTGCCAAGATCAGCGAGGATCTTGTCCAGCCCTCCAACACTCAAAGACTCTCCAACAGCTTCCAGGACCGGCTCCCAGCACTTTATTATAAATTTTGGTTGTTGTACCAACTCCTTGTGTGCAATTTCTTCCAACAATCTTTATAAATTTTGTTCTGTTGGTAGAGTGGTGCAGTTGTGACTGCTCAGAATGGTGAGAAGCTCTTCCATATCAGCTCCCTTGAAATCATTCAAAGCCTCTGTAAGTGCGTCATTCTCAGTGGGACTAATATAGTTGAAAAATACCTCCATTAGGCTGCAGGTTTGTGAAGACATGGAAAGGGCTTTGTTAAAAAATGGTGGAGCCAGTTGAATAGGAAAGTATTTAAATCTCTGCCATTCAAAGGCCACAATACGGGCGACAGCTTTCTCACTCCCTTTCTTAAAGGGCATGATGCAAAGTGGGGATCTTGTATGTGGTTCCAGAGGTTCTTGAGGCATAGAAATTGCTCCAGAAATCAGTAAGACAAGCCAACGTCCAGCTTCATTCTCCAACTCACCATTTTCCAGCACATGCATAAATTCAATGTTGGCATCTAGCATATTCTCATCTGAAAATGCCTGAAGCACATCAGAAACACAATGCACTGTGTGAACAGTAATGTTCTGCTTCTCAACTATATTCTCTGGATTCTCATTGAAATTTTGAGAGAACATCCAAGGAAACGTTCCCATCATCATCATCATCATCGTCGTCATCATCATCATCATCATCATCAAGGTGGAACACTTGCATGCACGAAAGGGCTGGAGCTAGACAAAGGCCCACCTGAGGACAGAGAGGCCAAAAAGCAACTGAGGTGACATGGAAGATTTGGGAGAAAGATGTGGCGAGGTGGGGGCCTCTGCTGTCTGGGATCTCTCTGGTGATTTGACTTGTTCTGATGAGTCACTTAAATCTGACCCACCATTTTGTCTTCTCTTTGAGTAAAACATATTTTATGATGAGTTGTATCGTACAACTTCCCAGCTGTGAGTGCCATCTAAGGGCTCCTTTGAGCCCATGACACAAAGTGTGAAGTCCTCAACTCTTCCTTTCGTAGAGTTCCCCTTGGGAAAGAATATTTAATTCCCATCCTCTATAATTTTGTTCACAGAGTCATCTTTCCTGGCAACGATCTCTCTTGTACCCCCACCAGTTGGTCGTCTAACGTGATCTTCAACTTAAAAAGGTTTGGTTATTATATTAACGGAATAGTTCAAAATAAATGAACAAAAAAGCAGAATATCCAACCAGTCTGATGTGTGTAGAGGTGTGTGTGGTTATTCTGTAGCAGCCTGGTGTCGCTGGGCGATTTAATGAAGGTAAACACAGTGAACGGCTGTGCGTAATGGCACTGCACTCTGGGATGCTGCACTTCTCAAAGAGACGTGGATTTATCAACATGTCAGACCTGCTGCCTTCAGATGCTGCAGGGATTTAATGAACAGAAGAGGCTTTTCATACATCATAAAGCACCTGTGGACAGCAAATACTGTTAGCATCACCCACACTCATTTATAGATCAGTGCAGTCTGATTTACTGACTTTCTTTCTTTACCCACATTGAAAGTTATTTTCTGTGCCGATTTTGGTTGGAGAGTTTAATTGAAATAAATTATTTATATTTTAAGCATTAATTCGTTGTTGCAGCACGTCTGCAGCAAGTATTGTTTGAAACACAGGCACCTACTGATAAACTACTGTATCAGTAGCCTATGGGATGCTCACAAACATTGAGGGATTTTATAAGTTAAATAATTCATATACAAATAAACTATTTTCTGTTTGTGTTAAAATGACAAATTTGAAAACAAAAACAAATTTGGAACCACCACAGTAGGTTGTCCATTTTATATCCTGTTATGCTGTTTTATTTCAGAAGTATTTAGCAGTGATTCCTTTGGGCAAACTTTTGTTGAAAAGGAATGACATGTTGTATTCACTTACTACTGTTAAAAACTTTTACCAGCTGTTTTCTAGCATAATCTGTTCATCGGGGACCATGCTCAGGACCCATAACACCCACACTATTCTTAATTCCTGTTGCCGGCCCGCACTGTAGCGATAATGTACCCCCGCTAATTCCAGATGCATCTGTCATTTTGTTATGGAATTGGGCCTGTCTAAAAGGCTTGTTCAGATGTGATTTACCTTGTCCTGCAACATTTTCTCAAGGTTCTTCTCAGGTATCCCTCTGTCCCTCAAAGCAGCAAGGAACAAATTATCCATTTTGGTCCAGTGAATGAATGACAGAAGTGTTAACACTAGCGCTGGGAGGCTAACACTTGAAAAAGGTTAAAATGAAAATGAATTCAAATTTTATTCAATGGCTAATTACTTCACTGTTTTCATAGATACAGCTACAGATTGAATGTACGTATCTATTTGAAATACAGGTCACCCTCCCACATCACAGCTTTCCACATCGCGGTTTCGATTTTTCACGGGTCAGCAACAAACAATTAAATGGGAATTTTTTTGGAGCTTTGCGGCCTTGTGCGGGAAACTGCAGACGGCATACGTAGCAGATGAAAAGTGAAGGAAACATACAAAATCTCCACCTGCATAACTTTGTGTGTTATACCTTACATAAACATGGCTCCATAATGTAAAGCTTCTAGTGTATGAGAAAGTGATGAACTTGGACCAAAAGGTTGAATTATTGGATAAGCTTCGTTCAAGTATGTCAGCTGCTGCTGCTGGCTTCCATTATGGAGTTAATGAGTCGACTATTTGCTCTATCAAAAAAAAAATGAGATACATGCAGCCGTTGCTGCAGCTACACCATCAACTGCAAAGCATCAGCAATAAACCACAAGATCCAAATCTTTCTTGTGCAGAAACTGCTCGGTGTATGTCTCACAGCGCCCCCCCCCTCCCCCCAACCCCCCTTGCTTTGCTCGCCTAGGGGGGTCGGAAATTTTACACAGTGTCTCCACATCATGGAGGGGCTGAGCCCTGAGCCCTTGCAATGTGAGAGGGTCACCCAAATTTGTTTTGAATGTAAAGCTGAGCTTAAAAAAGAAAGGATGTAAAAGTGTCAGTTTAGTTGGAGGAAAAAAAAGAATGTGAACATTGTAGCAACTACTGATTATCTTGTTATGGATATTTTAAGTACAGTCGCACTGTAGTAAAACTGGTAAAGGATCCTATAAGGCAGAGTACAGGAAAGATATGCACATCATACATTCATTACAAATATGGTATTAAGAGAGTTTATGTCTGTGAATTTCTTCACTCACTTTATCTGCTTCTCTGGGCATTTACATTTGGAGGCACTGCTGGGATTAGCCTTCCAAGGCTAGATTTCAACCACCAGACAGACAGTGTCTTTTGCAGCTGATCTTCCAATACTACCCAGACAGACTGCAGTAAGGTAATGTTGATCTGTCGTGGTAGACAGAAAGACTGATGGTAAAATATGTGCTACCTGAGGCTAGTCTTAGATCATCAGGTGCTGTAAGTGCCATTCAGTAACAATAGGATCTGTCTAATTACCTTGTGCATTCTAGCTAACACTCAAAATACACAAAACAGAATTTGTGGATATGTACATCATGAACAGTAAGAATAAAGTCATTTTAGTCATGGAGAGAATCATTCCAGCTACAGAATACAATAATATCTAGTATTTGAATCAACAAGCAAAGCAATGTCTGTTATGACAGTAATTTTATTTGATACTAAGGCACATACAAATACAAGTATCCAAATACTTAGAATTCCTCATTTAAATATGGCTGTCAGCAGCTGGAGCTGTTTACACAACTCATAGTTGATCACCTGCAAAGACATACAAAAGCTTTGGGTGTGCACAGAAAATAACACAACATGTTTGGGATCTTAATAAATGGACCCCTAAATGTTTCATGCAACACGTTGATTCATTTACAAAGTAAATGGCAATTCATAGGTAAACATATTTTCTGAGCTGAAAAGTTTTGAATATTTCGAATAGACATATTCAAAACTTTTCATTATATTTCATTATATTTCAAATAGACATAGAATATAAGCAGCAACAGTTTCTTTCGTTCCAAACAGAGATATGAGCTAAGGCACACAGCCTTAAAAAAAAAAAATAAAAGTAACACTTTATTTTGGTATTTCACCTGTAGACAATAACCTACCAACATTACAATTAGGTAATATCTGTTGATTATTAATCATCAGTGGATCACCAGTTTCATTTGGTAGTCTGTATAAATTTTATTAGCTTCACAAACTGAAAACACAGAGTAACTGGGTTTTAAGTTGCTATTCAACTTAAACATTCAATAAACCATCCATAGATGCTTAGTTCCATACAAATAAACTGCAATGAATGGACTGAATGTCTGCAGAAAGGTTGTTCATCTTGTACCTTGTTTTCAGTTGTGTAACCATTGCTCGTATCAACATTATGTGAAGGAAATGGTCTGTGGGCTATCACATGAAAAGGGTTCTCAATTTATTAGGATACATATCTGCAGATGGTTGAGTGAAGGTAAACCAGGAACAACCTTTCTGCAGGCGTGTGTGTGAGTGTGGTAGACATGGGAAATTCAGGAGCTTTTGATTGTCTGTTTTTCTTGCTGTAGAATAGCAGTACTGAAACGAGTAGTAATACCGCCCCGTATATATTTAACACATAATATTCCAGATATCACCACTTCCTGCATCACCCACAGAGTATAATATACCACTTTGTGGGGAGCGTATAGACAAACATATGCGCACACAGGCATACACATAACACAGAACACACTCAGACTGCAGAGCCGCTATCTAAACTATGGAGATGAGTTATGATACCTACACCAATGCCATACAGAACATACGATCCACATCCACACTGGACCAGAACCCACCAATCAAGCCAAGAGAACGGCGCTCAGGTAAACCACAGCCACACACACACACACACACACTCACACACACACATAATTATATGCACATTCATATAAGCTATTCATGAGTTTACATTACAAATACCTGCCATTAATCAGAATGTCAGGAGTGATTACAGTTTGTTGGACACGTACAACCTAAGAGAAATGGCAAATGGAATGGGCTTTCAGTGGAAAGGTTTTATTGCAAGTGCTTCACTTTCAAGTAAATCAAGATTCAAAGTAAAGACCTTTCTTTTTTCACATGGTTCATGTTCCTATTTCAGAAAAAAAGGACACAGTAACTTGTAGATTATAATTATTAATTTTCCAAAGCTTACTCAAAAATTATGCATGGACAGAAGTGATAGACGTAGCATAAATAGACAAGTGTCAGATGAATTTGTAGTGCATCATAAAGGTTTCATTGTTATGTTATATTTATTGCTTTGTTTGTAAGCGAATAGCAATTGAAGGGTGGATGTGTCTTTTTTTGCTTTTGGTAGTATATAAATGATAACCAGGTCTTTGCTGGACAAGCTTATTTAATACTTGGGTCATTCCATGCCATCTCAACCAGGACCCCCAGTTCATGTCATGGATTTTCTTGAAAAAATTAATGTAAAAATTTCCATTACACTCATGGAACCGTGCAAAATCCTATAGCTCTACTCCAAATACTTCTTTAGTTAGGAATTGTTTAAGTTTGGCCCTCAGAGCATTTTTGCGATTAATTCTATGTGCGTTCTAAGCCTCACCAATTGCTTATTTTTCAGTGGATTGGGTTGAAATTTGCACTGAACATCCAAGAAACCCTAAGGAGAACAGTGAAATACTAATAACCAAGCCATTACAAGCTGTAACTTGCGGATTTTACTGAATCCAATGAAAAACAGGCTCAACAGGTATCACACAGAATATCACACTATGAAATAAAACAACTGAATGTAATATTACAGCCAGTGAAGTGTATGAAAAATTTGCTATTTTCAAAAAAACGTTAAATGATGAAGGTGTAATATAACATCTTTAATTATTTTATATATCTGCAATGAATATTAACACTTTCCCATAAAAAAAGGTTCAAATAAAATTACAATAATCATTCTTGGGAAAATATACAGTTAAAAGTGGGGTTTTTAGTTCTGAAACTATATTTAGCGAGATCTGTGGCACTCAATTTTTCATGCAGGATCAAATAACTTCTAGATATGATAGAACTGTATTAATACTACACAGAATCAAAATTTGGGTGCAAGAAAGTGAAAACTAGTGGAGATTTTTGAAAATGAAAGATTCTTCATTTGGGTATGCTTTATTAATTTGATTACTGTAAAACATTCAGCAACAACTATGTACAGGAATACAAATTGTTGTAAATTATCCTGAGGGTTTCTTGGATGTTCAGTACAAATTTCAACCCAATCCAGTGAAAAATAAGCAACTGGTGAGGCTTAGACTGCATATACAAAACTCACAAAAATGCTCCGAGGGCAAACTTCAAAATTTCATAACTAAAAAGTATAACCAAAAGTATTTGGAGTCGAGCTATATGATTTTGAACCCATGTTTTCAAAAATCTATAAAAAACCATATCAAAGTATTTTTGCCAACCTTCAGTTGGAATAGCAAATTCCTCCAAAACAGCCATTCAGTTGTATACACGCTGCTTTTTAAAATTCATGGATTCATGGAACCTATCTATGACATGGTTATTCATAGATTAAAAATATAAGTATTCATTTACATCAGATTATAGATTTTACTGTCAAATAATCTGGAGGAGAATATTATGACTGTAACACTTTTTAGGAGCAGACACATGCTATTTTCTTGAGCATTAGAATTGTTCTGGTTATGTTCAGTCAAGTTAGAGAACCAAATTCTTTTGGGTTATCAGTGTCTTGTACTGAAAGAGCAAACAGAAACTTTCTCGGCTGTACAGTTGCAGCGTGTACAGGTTACGGACAAGTGCAATGTAGATGCACATTAGTTAGCAGTTATGATCAGGACCAAAATCTGCAAAAATGTACCTTTGACTTTGTTAACGTTTTAAGTGATAGGAATGAGACATGGTGTAACCTAAATTGGACGTTTAATGCGGAATTGGAGCGGCTAAGAGTAGAATAGGCAGAATAGGCAGTCACAGGGAGATTCAGAGCAGAGTCTGTAACATTTCAAAAGACTTCAAAAGTATTATGCCAAATCACCTTATTGTTATGTGATTCTTTGCTTTTGATTTTTTTTTTCATCTAAATCTCCAAACATAGATTGCAACTTAATATAATACAGTGATAACAAACTAACTACAAGCAAGCATTTTTATGCATTCACACTTGGGAATGTTAGTACACGCATCACCTACAATTATAAATTTGTGCCACGGTAGGACAAACACAAACAACAAGGTAGAACAAACATAACAATATTGTGTATCCTAGTACAGTCATATTATCACATACTAAATAGCCAAATTAACATGATGATTTACTGTTATTGTTCTGTTAGAAGCTGTGTGTCGATGGGTTTGCCATTGCTACGAAAGTAGCTTGTGTATAGGTTAATGGGGTAGGTGGATGGTCATAAAGAACAATTTTTTTCAGCACTTCTACTGGATACTATCCACAAAAATATTTTTTTTGGATGCACAAGTGGTATCAAGTAATACTTTTTATTCATAATCTTAATAATGTAATGTGGGTAAATAGTTCAGAAATTTTTGCTTGTTAGAAAAATGTGTGGCCAAATATGAATCATTGGGGGAACATTCTAGAGATTGATGAATTACTGCTTTAATGAAAAATATACATTTTCCTCATATTAGCTGTTAGGTCACTTCAGTACCATGCTATAAGGTTATATCCACAATACTTGGATTCCTAATGGGTTATATAGTAAATTATGTTGATGTTTTAAAATCTTTTTAAATGTTCTCCAGTGTAACTTTGAGCACCCAACCCTCTAAACATTTCTGCATGGACCTTAGCGGTATCTACCAAGCTAAAATAATGTGATAAATGGCTGGCTGCCATACAACGGTACACTGATAGAGCCTGGGCCATAGCAAGACTGCAATATTTTACTTCATAGAAGCTTACCATGCAATAAGTTTTGTTCTGAATTGTACAGCGCACTTATGCTATGAATGAATAATATGAAATAATTGTTGAAATAATGTAAACAATGAGGAAAATAATAGGTGAAACTCCAATACCAAACTAAATATTAAAATGAGGGTTATGACTGTGAAGCTATGAGTTCCAACGGGTAACTTCCTGTCTACAAGTATACCCTCAAACAGGAAAGGGAAATTACTGAATACTCCCTTATCTGGCTCACCATCTCTCCCCACCCCTCCCCTCAGAAAGACGCCTTTGTAAGAGGCAACAAAGGCTGCTTCAATAAAAGCTTCATACAGAAACTAAAATACAGAACTCCTGCAACCAGCCACCCTGACCCCTCTACACCTGAGCCTGGAGCCCCCACTACACCCCGCAAACCCCAGCAGCCACTGCTACCCAGGCACTCACACATCATCATTTGAAGCGGTGTTCTAATACCATTTCTGCAGCACTAGCATATGGCAACATTGTTAATGAGTTATAATTGTGTGTAATAAAATAAGAGCTGGCTGAACTAATTTAAACTTCGTAAAACACTGTTATGCCGCAGTCACACTTGGCTTCCAACGCAAAAAATCTGCGCAAATTTCCATTCAAGTCAATGGAAGGTAGCGTCAATTGTCAACATTTCCAGTAGCAGAATTTCGCTCTGCTCTTAATGAGGACTATCTTGAAGATGTATAGCTTGTCTTTTCCTCCTTCTCCTCAACAAACGAGGGCGAAAGCCTGTTTTTCCTCTACAGTTAGAAAATGCACACTGACCATGTTTACCAACTACCGATGAAAACTACAATTGAATCGTGCTTGTCTGAATTAACTGAATTGATAGAATCTGTGTCTCCATCCACAATTCGTGCAACTAGGCAGATTTTAGAAGTGTAATGGGTCTGTAGCATGAGACTGTAAAATCTGAGCCCAGAAAAGAGGAGACTGTTCAAATCCAATAAAAATGTATTTATATCAAGCATTTCACAAACATTTACCTCAGTATGATTTACAGTAAACCCTGGCCTTTACCCCCATAAAAGCAAGCCTGGAGAGATAGTGGCAAGGAAAAATCCTCATGTGGAACAGATATGAAGAGGGTCTTTCTCTCCCAGTTTGTGTTGGTTGTTCCCCGTGCCAAACTTCCCAAAACTAATCCATGCAGTTTAAATTGTTGTTCTGTTTTGAAGATATTCCCATGTCTGTAAATTGAGTGACAGTTTGACTTTCTGCTGTTTTTGAATGGCCATAAAATTCCTCCAAGTTGAACTGTAAGCTTCACACTTGGGTTTTAACTGCTATCTGCCCACATTTTAAGAAAGTGCAATTATATTTCTGATAACTTACTTAGTTCAGGAGTTAGTATAGACCACAGAAATGCTATTTCATTCAATCACCATTTTTTTCCCATTTTTGTTGGGCCACAGTCATGTACATATGAACTACAGAGACAAAGGGGTAATAGAGGAGGAAATGACAGGAGGAAAGAGGCAGGATCAACCCTCGTGTCAACATGCAACACTGAATAATTCCCTCTGAAAGTGTTCCTCAGCAGTAGTGTCCCATAATCCTTCGTGACTTTAGTGTCTGTGTGGATCTGAATCTGCAGGAAGAAGAAACTACAGACTGACTGCAGTGTGTCTGGGGATACTGACCATTCTACTGCTGATCATCATTACAGCACTCTGTATCCACTGTGAGTATAAGTTACTGACCACATCTCAGAACTCTGATTCCACTGTATCTGCT
>JAFBMS010001150.1:0-46465 GCA_019788955.1 Albula glossodonta | reverse complement strand
TGTCTACAAGTATACCCTCAAACAGGAAAGGGAAATTACTGAATACTCCCTTATCTGGCTCACCATCTCTCCCCACCCCTCCCCTCAGGAAGATACTTCAGTGAGAGGCAACAAAAGCTGCTTCAATAAAAGCTTCATACAGAAACTAAAATACAGAACTCCTGCAACCAGCCACCCTGACCCCTCTACACCTGAGCCTGGAGCCCCCACTACACCCCGCAAACCCCAGCTGCCACTGCTACCCAGGCACTCACACATCATCATTTGAAGCGGTGTTCTAATACCATTTCTGCAGCACTAGCATATGGCGACATTGTTAATGAGTTATAATTGTGTGTAATAAAATAAGAGCTGGCTGAACTAATTTAAACATCGTAAAACACTGTTATGCCGCAGTCACACTTGGCTTCCAACACAAAAAATCTGCGCAAATTTCCATTCAAGTCAATGGAAGGTAGCGTCAATTGTCAACATTTCCAGTAGCAGAATTTCGCTCTGCTCTTAATGAGGACTATCTTGAAGATGTATAGCTTGTCTTTTCCTCCTTCTCCTCAACAAACGAGGGCGAAAGCCTGTTTTTCCTCTACAGTTAGAAAATGCACACTGACCATGTTTACCAACTACCGATGAAAACTACAATTGAATCGTGCTTGTCTGAATTAACTGAATTGATAGAATCTGTGTCTCCATCCACAATTCGTGCAACTAGGCAGATTTTAGAAGTGTAATGGGTCTGTAGCATGAGACTGTAAAATCTGAGCCCAGAAAAGAGGAGACTGTTCAAATCCAATAAAAATGTATTTATATCAAGCATTTCACAAACATTTACCTCAGTATGATTTACAGTAAACCCTGGCCTTTACCCCCATAAAAGCAAGCCTGGAGAGATAGTGGCAAGGAAAAATCCTCATGTGGAACAGATATGAAGAGGGTCTTTCTCTCCCAGTTTGTGTTGGTTGTTCCCCGTGCCAAACTTCCCAAAACTAATCCATGCAGTTTAAATTGTTGTTCTGTTTTGAAGATATTCCCATGTCTGTAAATTGAGTGACAGTTTGACTTTCTGCTGTTTTTGAATGGCCATAAAATTCCTCCAAGTTGAACTGTAAGCTTCACACTTGGGTTTTAACTGCTATCTGCCCACATTTTAAGAAAGTGCAATTATATTTCTGATAACTTACTTAGTTCAGGAGTTAGTATAGACCACAGAAATGCTATTTCATTCAATCACCATTTTTTTCCCATTTTTGTTGGGCCACAGTCATGTACATATGAACTACAGAGACAAAGGGGTAATAGAGGAGGAAATGACAGGAGGAAAGAGGCAGGATCAACCCTCGTGTCAACATGCAACACTGAATAATTCCCTCTGAAAGTGTTCCTCAGCAGTAGTGTCCCATAATCCTTCGTGACTTTAGTGTCTGTGTGGATCTGAATCTGCAGGAAGAAGAAACTACAGACTGACTGCAGTGTGTCTGGGGATACTGACCATTCTACTGCTGATCATCATTACAGCACTCTGTATCCACTGTGAGTATAAGTTACTGACCACATCTCAGAACTCTGATTCCACTGTATCTGCTGGTCTGTAGTTATTGGTTCATGCAGGTGGGTCATAGTGTCAGGGAGTGGGATTCAGTAAACAGCACGATGGTTTTCCCTTCTTCTGCAGACAATGGAGTGCAAAACAATACCATGGAGAGGAACAGCACACAGTCTGAAACCCTGACCCAACTTTACAGTGCCCTGAAGGATGAGAGGGACCAGCTACTGACCAATTACAACAGCCTGACAGCAGAGAGAGATGAGCTACAGACTAATTACAACAGCCTGACAGCAGAGAGAGACCAGCTACAGACCAATTACAACACCCTGACAGCAGAGAGAGACCAGCTACTGAGGAAGCTGGGTAAGTAACACAGACTGTTACTGTGTTAAATATGAGGTTACTGATGTTGTTTGGACACATATATAACACATTTTAATGTGCATTTGAAAGTATGCACATGTGTGAGCTTGCATGAGAGCACTAAGTTTCTATTGTGTGTTTCAGGTCAATTTTCACGTCCTCAGGGCTGGACAAATTTCAGCTCCAGTTCTTACTACATCTCCAAGGAGAAAAAGACCTGGAGTGAGAGTCGACAATACTGCAGAGACAAAGGAGCTGATCTGGTCATAATTAACAACGAAGAGGAACAGGTGAGGCAGAAAGTTTAATCTGGCATCCTGTAAGTCATAACCTCTATTTTTAAAAATGGACATAAATTTTTTTGGGGATTTTTCCACTTTATTTGACAGTTACAGAAGAGAGGTAGACAGGAAATGCAGGAGAGAGAGAGGGGAGAGGACATGCAGCAAAGGACCCAGGCCAGATTCAAACCTGGGCTGCTGCAGTAAGGCCAAGGCCTTACGTGGCATGCGCTCTACCAGCTGAGCCACCGGGGTGCGCCAAACGGACATAAATTTGACCCCAAAATCTACAGAGGCATTTGTGTGAACACTCACCAGAGGAAGGTTCTCTGTGCCATTTTTAACACAAGACTCACATCCCTCCTTGCTTAGCACAGTGTCTTGAGTAAAGACCAAACCGTATTCTACCAATTTGCAGCACATCTGACCACATTTATACTCCGTCCATCTCTCTTTAATATCAATGAACTGACTACTAACGAATTTTGGCAATTTCTGTAAGGACCTTGTCGTGCATCCACCTGTATCGACCTTCTGTGCTTTGGGACATCCAAGATGTGAGTCAGGTTGCAAAAGGTTGCTCCACACTGTTTGCAGGATGGGTCTTCTTCTCTGCCCCAGATCTTTAGGTTTTTTGTAGTTGGCAGGAGGTCAGCCACAGCATGCAGGAGGAAGGTTAACTTGCCCTGGTTGGTTCCCCAGAGTTCCTTCCAGGACAGCAATCGCTCGAGTGCCTGGTCCCACGGCATCTACTGTCCCTGGCAGGGGAGCTTTTACATGGGGGTCGTCTTCTGCTGCCTCTCAGATCCTCTGCATCACGAGTGCTCTCTTGCCTTTGGCATTAGCCTTGCTTCATCTCTTGGCATTGTAGTTTCCAAGTCCTAGCTGTCCTTGATAGACAACCTCGATGATCTCCTGATGTTTCCAGTACGCTTCTGCTTCCTTCACTGCTTCCTGGGGCTTCCATTTCCTGCCACACTTGAAGGTCTCCTTAGTATGTCTGACTTTCTCATCCTCAGACAGTAGCAGTGTACTGACTGTTCTTGCCTTGGTGGCTTTGAATTCTTCCACCACCGATGAGACTGGTAAGTGAAGCTTGTAGGTCTTGCTGTACAGGTTGACTGAGTTGAATGTTGGGGGAACACCCAGCCATCTTCGCATGAATTTGCTGCACAGCCTCTCCATTGCTTCCACTTAGGTGATAGGGAAGTCATATAGCAGGAATGGCCATTTAAGTCTGAGTATGATGCCATACTGGAAACCCCGCACCTTAAACCTTCCAAGCAACTGGTTGTTGTCAATTGCCTTGTTTAGTTGAGCCATGGTTTCTTTGAGGTTGCTACTGTCCTTCAGGGTGCTGTCATCATTCTTTCCAAGGCATCAGATTCCTTGTTCTCAAATCATTGGAATCTCAGACCCTTGCATACTGAAGATGTCATTTGTTCACTTTCCTTTCAGGATACGTAGGCTCCCAGATTCTCTTGGGTTGAATTGCATCCGTGACCATGTATCTAAATTCAATCAGTGCAAGGATGGCGGCAGCCACCGAGCTGAAATTTGTGATAAAACAACGAAACAAGCTACAGAACCCCAGCGCTGGACCAGTTTCTTAGTGCCTGGAACTCTCAATCCAGTACAGGTTCAGAATCCTTTATTCTTTAGCTGCACCCAGCAATACTGTGCCCTGAAGACCCTGCCTGCAGGAGTCTGTTAGGTGGTCTGAGGGTCCCCTTCGTAGACTAAAAAGTAGACAGAGTTAATCAATAGTCCATGTAACAGGTGATTGGTAGTCATGTGATGGACTTTATCCTCCTTGAACAGCTGACAGTCTCATGCTTGGAAATCTTGTTTCTTCAGCTTTTTTCCACATTTAGTTAGATTGTCTTTTTGTTCTTATGAGTCTTTCCTGTGTTGTGCCACAACAACCCCTACTGCCGAGATGATAAATCCTAGGAATGAGGTTTAGTGAGCATGGAATTGACACTTTTCAAGTTTAACATACAGCTGATGCGTCAGGACTGCCCGTGCATGTTCAATGTGTTCGGTTTCATTGTGGAAAAAGTAAACAAACACAAACCTTTCCAGCATATCTTTCAGGGTGTCATGTAGGCCTGAAACATGGCAGGACTGTTGGAAAGGCCGAATGGCATAACCAAATATTCATAGTGCCCCCTGGGAGTGATGAAGGCTGTCTTCCACTTGTCCCAGATTTTCCACCAGATTATAGGCATTGTGCAGATCCAACTTGGTGAAGATAGTGGCTTTCTGGAGACAAAGTAGTGGACAGCAAGAGGAGAGGGTATTTATTCTTCGCCATTGTTTTATTCAGACCCTGGTAGATGATGCAGGGGTGGAAGCTGCTGTACTTCATGACGAAGAAGAAGTCGGCAGCCGCAGGAGAGGTGGAGGGTTGGATGAAGCCTTTTTTCAGGGCCTCATTGATGTAATCCTCCATGGCTTGGTGTTCTGGGACAGAGAGAGAACAGCCTACCCCTAGGAAGGGTGGTTCCTGGGAACAGGTCAGTAGAACAATCAAAGGTTCTGTGTTGCAGCAGATGGGAAGCCTTTCCTTTGCTGAAGACTTCAGCCAGGTCCTGATATGGCAGGGGAATGTTACCTGGTTTGGGGCCACCATCTGTGCAAATGGAAGAGTGGGGCGCAGGATCAGTGAAACACCTGCCGATGGTCTGAGTCTAGGAGTCATCATGGCCGACCAACTAGTCGAGGTGCAGGTTGTGATGAGCCAGCAAGGGGTAATCTAGGACAAGGGGATCCTTGGGATTGTCTACCAGGAAGAACTGAAGCTGTTGAATGTAAAACTCAGGAGAAATCAGGAGAAGAGGTTTCATTTTTCAGGCTATGACTCCACCACCCAGGGGATGACCATCCAAAGCCTCTATTTTGAGAGGAGGATGACACTTCTCATAGAGTATACAGAGTTGATTAACTAGGGTCATGTCAAGTAAATTCAAGGCAGCCCCAGAGTCAATAAAAGCAGAAAGGCTCACCTGGCGAGTCCGGTCACTGGTCCGCTCCAGCCAGATGGGCAGCCAGATGTAATAAGGTGTCATGAGGGTTATGCTGCCACCGATCACTGAAGTACCCCCTCACTTCAGTGAGTTCCGGCTTTTCCCCGAAGCTCTGAGCAATTGAGCTGAAAGTGACCGGATTTACCGCAGTACAGGCAGAGATGAGACTTGCCAAAGCTGCATGGGCTCTGTATCTTCGTGGAGCAGGAGTGTCAGTGGAAGCCAGGGCTGATCTCTGGGTTGGGGGAGCTTTGCTGCCCCATGTTCCCAGCGCCTCTCCCGTGTCCTGGGATCAAGCCAGGAGGCTGGGTTAATTAGGTCCTCTCTTGAGCATTCCCATTCTCGATTGACTAATTAATCTTTGATGGGGTCATTGAGACCTTGATAAATAGTCATAGGGCATCACCGGTCCATCCGCCGTCTGCAGTGAGGGTCTGAAAATGACGACCAAAGAACGATTTCCTTGACACAGGGACAGAGGACGTTTCCCAGCTTCACTTTGACCAACGGGATGCTCAAAAACCTGTCTCATCTCTGGCCTATGTTCAGCTGAAGTCTAGTCAAGTTCTTTTATTCAACCACTTTGTCTGTCATCCGTAACCTCTTGGGGTCCAAGGATGTAAAGCCTGATGTACTCTACCAGCAGTTCCATCTACTGAAATACAGCCGCAGAGCCAATCCTTCCAAGTTTGAGGATTGTGACATCTGGACACTGGAATGTCAAGCAACCTCTTTGTGTCTAATGCCATGCATTCTAAAGTGTTGCTGTTGAAGCACTCATCACAACTCATAGGACAACTAGGGACTGCCAGGACCTCGGACTTCTTGGCCAACCAACGACATCCAAACTTCTGTGGAAGTCTGTTCCATGTATGCCTAGAATACGGACTGCAGAACTCGCCCTCAGAGTTTGCTGCATGCCCTTCCCATTTTGTCTGGTCCTTAGTTCTATATCTTCAGTCACTGCTTTACCATCATCCTGAGGCAGCATTGTGATTCTTGAGGTAGTGGACTATGTCTCTAAAGGCTGCTACTTTGTGCCTCTACCCAAGCTTCCCTCAGCTCGAGTAACTGCAGAGCTCATGGTACAACATGTTTTTTTAGGCCAGTCTCTGACTGAGGTCGCCAGTTTCCCTCAAATTCCTGAAGGGCATTCTGTCAGCTCATTAGTGTTTCATGTAATTTGTCATCTGGTTTTAACCACCGCCCAATGGGCAGACAGAGAGGGCTAACTAAGAACTGGACTGTCGTTCAATCCGTAAAATGATCCACCCTCATGCACTTTCATTTGCAGACTTCCCTCAGGAGGATATTACGCAACACAAAATGAACACAAGTCGTCACTCGAAACCCAGGGGGAGGAACAAGGGAGGGAGCGGAATATTTTTGAATTTGGACCACACTTGAACTGAAGAAGCCATTCATTTCTTCTAATCCCGCTGACTGGAGCAGTCACCTAAGATGTACCCCACAGAACATAATTCCACACTCCATGCTAACTGTGTTCCTGAGCGTGAGCTTCATTTCACTTCATGTCATGCTTGGGAGTATGTAGTTTGGAGTATGGGAGTACTGAAAATTGGTAGAGTAAGAGGATACATTTGTTGCTAGGTTTGACCCATAACCTTTAGCAGAATTATCAGGACAAACTTCTGCAAAAACGCATTAGTAAACAGCCCAGAGCAAAATTCATTACCTATCATTTCACTGTAGATTGCAGTAAGTAGCTAGCTACAGCTGTCTGAATGTTGATAAAACAGCCTGATATAAACAGCCCATGTTGTCCGCTGTAAAGGCAGAAGCGTCCAGTTCGGTAAAACTTGTGTTTATTTCCCTAAGGTTTGTTTATTGACAGCTATGATGTAAAATTGAATGCTAAATCCTAGATTTAAGTTGCAACAGTGGATGAAAATGATAAGAAAAACCTGATCTTAATACCATTTTCTTATAAATTTCAGTATTTTTTACGTATTTGTTTTACGTATACATTATAATATGGTGTTCATTTAAACTGCACCACTTTATTCCTATACCGTCTCCATAATACTTGGCTGTTGTTTACTCCTTTACATAATATAAG
Source organism: Albula glossodonta (assembly GCA_019788955.1). Classification (NCBI taxonomy): domain Eukaryota; kingdom Metazoa; phylum Chordata; class Actinopteri; order Albuliformes; family Albulidae; genus Albula; species Albula glossodonta. The sequence continues at coordinate 39,169 of JAFBMS010001150.1, read as the reverse complement.
AATGCAGTCTTAATCAAAACAAATAGGACAGATGCTTTGAAAAAAATAATGTATTTTTGTTTGATAAGTTTTGTAAGGCAATTTCCACCTGTCCAGACAGGCAATCCTGTCCTCAGTATGCTCCACGACACAGCAACTACAGCTGGGGGTAGAATTTGAAGGCCCAGGTGTTTGCACTCACGCTAGCCTGTAGGTCATCACACAGATTAATGTGAGTGATGTATGACATCCCCTTGTATCACAATGTATTTAGCCAGTAGTGCTGACCCGTCACACGGTTTGTGGTGCTGCTAGAGAGTAGCTGGACTGAACATTAGAAAACTTGCTAATATCTAGCAAGGTAATGTGCCAATTTAAACAAATAGGACTGAATAACATTCATTTTTTTCACAACTACTGTTTATGACCTTAGCTAGCTATGTATTTAATGAGCTAACTGCTGGCCAACAATCTATTTTGTAAAAGAAAACGTGAATCATCAGACCAGGCCACCTTCTTCATTGCTCCGTGGTCCAGTTCTGATGCTCACGTGCCCATTGTTGGCGCTTTCATGTTTGAGCTGGTCCAGAGTCATGTAGTTAGCAGTATACTGCACCCCAGAGGTTTCACATTGTCAGCTGTGAAAAATAGAATAGGATGTGTGATGGTGTGAAATTCATTGCTTGTACCTTGCATACATTATCAAATCTCTGATCAGAGTAATGTATAGAAAACAAGAATAAGCTGTGAATTCTGTGAAGTCGTAGATTCCGCATGATATATGATATTATATAGGTTGTAGATGAGTACATATAATCCAAAGTAGATTCAAAATGGTGATGACTAATATGGTGCATGTCTATGTTCCTAATGAGGGGTTTGATCAGTGCAACAAAGTTGAAATCTGTGAAACTCTGGTTGCTCTTGTAGACATTTCTTCAGAACTTTGGACATACCTGGATTGGCCTGACTGACAGTGAAAATGAGGGAACCTGGAAGTGGGTGGATGGCACAACACTGACCACAGGGTAAGAGCCAAGCCAACACTGTTACAGAGACTGACCACAGGGTAAGAGCCAAGTCAACACTGTTACAGAGAGAGACACTGACCACAGGGTAAGAGCCAAGCCAATACTGTTACAGAGACTGACCACAAGGTAAGAGCCAAGTCAACACTGTTACAGAGAGAGAGACTGACTACAGGGTAAGTGCCAAGTCAACACTGTTACAGAGAGAGAGACTGACCACAGGGTAAGAGCCAAGTCAACACTGTTACAGAGACTGACCACAGGGTAAGAGCCAAGCCAACACTGTTACAGAGAGAGACTGACCACAGGGTAAGAGCCAAGCCAACACTGTTACAGAGAGAGAGACTGATCACAGGGTAAGAGCCAAGTCAACACTGTTACAGAGACTGACCACAGGGTAAGAGCCAAGCCAACACTGTTACAGAGAGACATTGAACATAGTGTAAGAGCCAAGTACCCTGAGTCTTTCTCTTCGTAACACTGGGTACTTGGCACTTACATTATGTTCAGTGTTGACTTGGCTGCTGGTAAAACATACGTCCATTTCCTGAGACGCTTTCCATCAGCCCATGTGAGTGTATACCTATTTGTTCAGAAAGCATCTCAGAAGTTCATAAGCCGTTTCCTCCTCCTGTTCTCGAATGGCCAAGGTTACACACCCAGCAGTTATAAACCAGAACTGCACCCCAGCAGTGAGTGACCCCTTCCTGGCCACTGAGAGCATCTGCAAGGCCTGCACTAGTAATCTGTGAACAGGACTAGTACCCATCAAATTTATACCCTCTGACCCATAAAATAGTGGTACTTTCCAGTTTACTCAATCTCTATACCCCCTCCTGTACAGGCAAATAAAGGACTGCCACCTTCACCCAATGACAGCCAGACAAAAAAACGCTCACCAGTGCTCTCTGAATCTCATTGCTGAAGGCAGTTTAAGGAAGTTGACCTGCTTTGCTGTGCCACAGGGTGGGTGCAACCACACCTGATGATAAGCACTCCCCCCGATTAGGAAACTCCATTTGAGTGCACCATCTCCACTGTGACAGCCTGTCACATACAGACTGCAGTACACCATCTCAGGTCTTTCTAGGTACAGTCTCAATAAGTGCTGCACCTAAAAACACTCCCAGCACTTTCAAACCATCACTAGTCCACTGTGAATTTCTAAGGAGTTGAGGAGGTGGTTTACAAACCCAGGCCTCAAAAAGGTATGCTTAACTTTTAGTATGTTTAAACAGGGTATGTTAAACTCAAAGGGGGTGCCATCTAGTAGATGGAAGAGGTGGTTCTGTTTCACCTTAGTTCTTTACAAACTAAAAAGGAAAATAACTTGCCACATCCTGCTCATTTAAACCATTATAAAAAAAAAAAAACCTCCCTGTTCACCATTCATTGGGAATGGACTGCATCGTCACACTATTTTGACAATGCCTCTCTTATACTCCTATACTCTTTTCATTTCCACAATGGATGGAGCAGTAAATTGCTGACAAGCAGATTAATTTGTGTTTTCCTTTTTCCCCACCAAAGACTCAACCACTTAAGCTAGCCTTTTTCCACCTGGCTCAAAATACTTCAAAGTTACAACAATTAGCATCTTGTAAGAGCTTAGAATTATGTTTCCTATAGCAGGACCTTGGCTGAGCTGAGAGACATCAGTAATTACTGATTGGTGATCTGAAAAACCCACAGCCTTGGTTATTCTATTGTTTTGGTTTATAAATGGGAACAGAATGTGAGATTAATTGTAAAGATTATTAGAAAGCAGAGAAACTTAGCAATATCAGGTTACTGAGGGACATGAACATTTCTGATGTGTTTTGTACTATTTGGATGGTAATAGGTGAGCAGTTCAATAAATCCTAAAAGATTCAACTTCCATTCATAAGCTCAGTGAAAAAAACTTAAAAAATGAATGGATGAATAAAAATAAATAAAATTGTGAATTGGCACAATACAGTCCAACTAAATAACTTAAATTGGCCAAATCTCCAAAAAGAACATACACACACACACATGTAGATATTTTAGTATATATGTGTACATTAGCCTCATTCACACGCGCTCGCGCACACACACACACACAAACATGCACATGCACACACTCTCCCATATATCCTATATGCTCACAATGCTTACACCGTCACCAAAATACTGTCCATACACAAACAAAAATCCCAAATTCTTTGAACATTTATTCAGCCATTTATATTGTTTTTCACCATTTGCATTGTTATTAGCATGTATTTCTCCAAGACTGCCTGAAACTTGAGGTGGACTGGAAAACGCCCAGTTAAACTAGTTTATTTATATTCACCTAAATAAAACATCTGCAAGACAAAAATCTCAGCAACAGCCTGTATTCACACTCACACTTCACATGTTTTACTGTGAAGTGTGGGTGTGTGTGTGTGCCTCTCATTGGGCATTAAATTTGAACATCGTTTCAACTAAAACAAAGAAAACAGGGTATGCTTTTGCTTGAATGAATTACAGTATATTGAGGTCAAAAGTAATCCAAGGACTTTTTAGGCATGACATTAAAACAGCCTTTATTTTAATCTGGCAAGACCCTTAGGGTAAAAACATTTAACCTACCAGTTCTTTCTGGCCAACATGGCCTTTGTCAGAGTATGGATAACTTGCATATGCAGGACACCCTCCAAGTTCATTTAAACAGTAACAGCAATGGCACCTTAAAGAAACAGGCCATGCAGAATGACAACTAGTGTCATATTCACCAATTATTTTTTGCAGGAATATGTGACAATTTGTGGTAAAATGGAAAATATGCAGCATGGTACAGAAATGAAGTATATGTTGTGATTGCAGCATGACAAAATCCTGGAGGGACTCATTTAATCTGGTCCTGGTTAAAATCTGCCACTGTTTTCTGTGTTGTTTTCAGGTACTGGAGCTTCAAACAGCCTGATAATTGGTACAATGAGGACTGTGCTGCAATCCAACCAAAGGACGGCACTCTGCAGTCCTGGAATGACCGTTTCTGTTCTGATAGAATTCAGTGGGTCTGTGAGAAACCTGCTGCAGTTTCCATCTCTTAATATTCATGCTTAACTTCAATATCAACCTGCATTTCAGCTTTAATCATGATAACCACTCTTAAAGATTATGTCAGCAAAATTAATCACAGTTTATCAGGTGTAGAATCAATGTTAAACATCTGGAACTCTTGTCTAATGCCATTATCAAATTTCATTGTAGTTCTTAATGATACGATTTGTTTGATTTCCATTTCATGTTTTAAAATGTTTTCCTGGAAATATTTACATTTACCAGATGTTCTTATCCTGAGCTTCTTAAATAGTTCTTATATTTCTATGGCTAGATATTTACCTTGAGCACATCAGATTAAGTACTTTGCTCGAGGGTACAACAACTATGCCATTCCTGGGAATATGCAAACTCCCTTTAAAATCAGAAACAGACAACAGGATATCGGAAACACAATACTTTTACCCATATGTTTTTCCACACCCATGAAAGACCTAAAAATCAGCTCAAACTTGCTATTCGTCATAGTAGATCCTTGTTTACGGTACCATGAGGCTCCTCTTGTGATTCTAGTGACCAATCAGAGCATAGATAAAAGGCTAACCCTCTGACACTGAATTAGGCTATGTTACCATCTCATTTCATGTGTGGGCTGTAATCTAAGCTTTAAAATGGAGGAGCCTGGAGACAGCCTGACATCCGCTGCTGTGGAAAACACATTAGAAAAGAGCAGTGTGAGGCCTCCAGGTGGCTCATGCTGTCAGGCTGGGCACCTACAGGTGCATGAACCGAGACCATGCTGGCCCTGGAGTTCTCCGACAGCATGAACAGCATGTGATTGGTGGTGTATCAGCAGTGTGTAAAGAATCTAGGGTTGTCATCATGTGAACTACAACAGTCACATGCTCAGCCTTCTCCTCCTGAAGTCAGTAAGTGGAAAATATCTGATAAAACAAAAAAATTTTTAGTACAAGTACAAGACTAAAATTAACTAGAGGGAAGTCATTTGTCATTGACTGATGGCAACCAATTGTAATTTGCTTGCTGAAATAAATGTGTGAATGTTTTATATTCTAATATATAATGGAGTGTGTTGAAACAAAAGTTCGGAAGAAGTATTTTCAGTCGTCCCACCATTCAAATTCCTCTGTCAGTTCTCTCTGCAGGTATTAAATTGTCATGTACCTTATCTCCCATCATGCACACTGCTTCCAGCATCCCATCTCCTCCCCATCTCCACTTTCATGTCTGCTTCCTTTCTTCTTTTTTTTTCTCTTTCTTTTCTAGTGGTCCAGTTGGGGGGGGGGTTCACTTCATGCAAAAAATTGTGAGGTATGGCGCTGCCCCCTTGGACACCAAGCCCAAGATAAAATGTCTGTAGCTTTATACAACTTCATAATCATAATAACTTTATACATCATAATAAACTGTTAAGTGCATTCATGTTGTCTGAAAATTCATTCTACTGAACCCTGTTTTATAACCCAAAACAAAGGCTAAATGGAAATAATGGGTTTCTGTGGGTGGGAGCAGGACAAAGAGGGTCAGTTTTGTGTGGGAGCAGGATGGAATCTTGCAGAAGTGGGATAAACAACATCAGTGTCATTCAGACCTCTTGTTCCAGTATCATTTACAGTATTTCCTTTCTGATATGATTAAATTGCAGAAGACATTTTAATCATGCTGTGAACTGATGTGTTCAGGTTGCGTTGATCACGTATTGTATTATATTGCTTCTATTTACATCAAATCATTTTTGGCAACTCACAGGTAAAGGAGAGAGATGAATGGTGGTCTATGCAGTCATGTGCTAATTGTATACAGCTAAAGGGGGATAATTTATTATACTTCTGTGGTAGAAGTCTGTAGTAATTAAACAACATCATGGTAAAGTTATATATTTTATTTGATTTTACCATTTTACCATGGTAACATTATATAAATTATAAAAAATTATATTATATAATGGGTTGCCTATACCAGAAATGCCCAAATTTGCATGCAGTAATCTACTTGGGAGCATGGTAGCAGACTGCAGGATGCTTTCAATCAAAAATGCTGTAAAACTTCCAATAATTGTCAGTGCATGGTAGCAAGTACAAGTACAAGACTAAAATTAACTAGAGGGAAGTCATTTGTCTTCCCTCTAGTTAATGTGAATTTGCTTTCACAACTCAAAGCACTTTGTGCTTATCTGGAATTTATCAGATAAAATTCTGATGCGGGACCTGGGTTGGAGGGTTGCAAGGGCTAGCGTCGGTCTTGGGAAATCTTGAAAAATGTAATTCCTCTCATGACCATTAGTTGCACAAAACAGACAACCTTCTTCCATTGCTCCAAGGTCCAGTTGTAATGCTAGTTTGCCCATTCTGGGCTCTTTAGATGGTGGACAAGGGTTAGCATGGGCACTCTGACCGGTCTGCGGCTAAGCAGTCTCATACACAGCAGGGTGTGATGCATATGTTTTGTGACACATTCCTCCTGTGAACCTCACTGAAATTACCTGTGACTGGTGCCACAGTAGCTCTTCTGTCAGTTCAGACCAGACAGAACAGCTTTCGTTGCCTTTGCCTTGAGCGCCCAACACCCTGTCACCAGTTCATGGTTTGTCCCACTTTCCACCACTGTTGGTAGGTGCTCTCCACTGCTGACTGGGAGCACCCCACAAGCTTTGCTGTTTAGGAGATGTTCCGATCCAGTCATCTGGCCATAATGACTTGGCCCCTGTCAAAGTCAGTCTTTACACCAGCCCATTTGTCCCGCATCCAACACATTGACTTTGAGAACCAACTGTTCTATCAGTGGAGGGAGGGAGTTTCGCAGCTTGTTTCAGAATGAAGTAGTTGCTCACTACAGCGGCCTGTTTTTCTCTCTCAAGTTGAGTGTGATGACATACAGTATGAGCCCTCAGATTGGTTGTGTTGACAGAATGTTTCGATTTTGGCATACCTTGCACTCTTTGTGGCTCTTCGTCTTTTGCTTTCTGTGAAAAGCCGAAATATGCAAAGAGTCTTGCCTCAAAGGATAATGAGGCCAGCATATTCTCAGTTTGTGCATCTGCAGGTGTCCAGTCTGACCAGTGGAACTAAGACCAATGGAACTAGCTGGCTTTCCCCCATCATTGCACAGCAAAGCTAAGACAACATTGCCTAGTCAATGTGGACCTCTGGGCATAGCCAAAAATAGCATAACCATGAATCAAATCCCCAGCTGCAGAGCTCAAGCTTTTGCTTTCTGAACTCTTGAGTGTCTACACGGCTTGAACGACTTGGGGCCCAAGTCTCACTTCCTCTGAGGAGAAGGAAGTGATGTTGTACCGATGTCACGTTGTACATTGTGCCATCTAGTGGATTCAAAAGTAATTGTTCTCTCCAAAGTCACCAAGGGAAAAAACACTCTTACACTAAGTCTCATTTAATCAACTACATAAACAAAAATTGATCATCGGATTTTGTGCATTGATGTGACATTGGTGGTGGGGGGGGGGGGGGGGGGGGGGGGGGGGGTAAATTGACGTGAATGTGAATCTATTTTTTTTAATTCTGTAACAGTGTTGACTCTGCTCAAACCCTGTGTTCAGTCCCTGTTACAGTGATATTTTTGAATATTTAAGAATTAATGTAACAGTTCCTAAGAATTAATATAATTTCCTCCATTCAAAAATGCTTAAAAGCCAAAGCAAATAATTTGCATTTGCTGTAATGTTATTTAAACAGAAGCAACATACTTTTAAATAAAATATTTACGATACAAAATCAAATAATTCTTCAGATATGCAGTGCTTCACACACTTAAATGCATGTTTGTCTGTACAGCAACGGTCTTTGCTTCTCACATGATCTGGATAGCTGTTCATCACCTTCGCACCTCTTCGTAAAAAATGCTTCCGGATATCTTTTTCATATTTATCTCTGAATAATTAGCATCTATGCATCTATGCATCTATACCCCTTGCTCTGTTATTAAACCCAACCTAATAATACATGTGTACATTCATCCTTTGTAAAAAATCAAATCAATCAAAGCATTCCCATTGGGTCACATTTTGATCAGCCTAAATTACTAACATGCACTATAATTGATTTAACCTTTTTGAAAAATAAACAAAAAAGCAGTCTTGTAATTTTAAGTGCGCCTCCAACTCTGAATAAATGTCCTACAGTGTCACCAGCAAAGGCCAGATGCCTACACCATAACACCTCCTCCCTCATGCTTCACAGTAAGAACCACGAACATTCAAACATTGACTGTTAACCACTAGTTTTATGCCCACTGGCTGAGTTCCTTGGCCCAAACAAGCCTCTTTTCTCTTATTTTATTATGTGTGTATATTGTATTGAATTCTACCATTAGGGCCTCATGAGAGCCAGTTTAACCCAGTAAATTCTTCACATTTTCCAGATTGACCTAGATTTCTGGAAGAGTAATTATGAAATCTTATTTCTGTTTGTTAACTTGACCTGTTCTTGCCAAATTATGGACTAATAATGGGCTTCCACCAAATATGGCTATTTAGACCCACCCTTCATTGTTGCAGCACAACTAATTGAGTCAAATAAATCAACAAAAGGAGAGAAATTCCACAAATTAACATTTAAAGAGGCACAAATAGTGATTCAGATTACACAATGATTGAGGTTCAACATGTCTCACATCTAAAATTCACTTTTGTTCTTTTTGTTGTTGTACCATCTCAAGCTACTTGTTGGGCGAGGGCCATTTCATAAATGTTTTTTTATTCAAATTTTGTTCTTCAAAGAAATTAATAAATGGACACCAACATCAGCTGTGAACTGTATGCTAACACCGCCCTATACACATTCACTATACAATGTGACAGTTGTCACCACTTCCCACATTTATCACAGTATTTATAATTCACCACTTCCTGTACGGTACAGTACAGACATACACACATAACACAGAGCACACTGAGACTACAGAACCACTATCTGGACAATGGAGATGAGTGATGATATCTACGCCAATGCTGAGACCATACGGAATATAAAATCCATATCCGCACCGGACCAGAACCCACCAACCAACCCAGGAGAACAGCGCTCAGGTAAACCACAACCACACACACTATTATATGCACATATTCATAAATGTACAATAGAAAAACCTGCCATTTATCAGCATGTCAGAGATGATAACAGTTTGTTGAACACTGGAAATGTTTCTGACCTGTGTGTGTGTGTGTGTGTATTTCAAATTTCAAATCATTCAAATAACAGATATTTGATACAAGATTCCTAAAATATTTTTCATTTGAATTGTTGAGTTTATTGTAAATCCCCTCAGTAGATCTATTATATATATATATATATATATATATATATATATATATATATAGAATAGTTGATGTATATTGTCCATGAATGGTCTTGAAACTGATGCATTTGAGAATATGAAATATTAATAAATAGAAATATGCATTTCATAGAAATGTTATTTTAGATATAAGTGACTCATGAGTTGTTTGAAAATGACAAGATCTTTTAAGAGATACAGAAACAACTTGTGTTGTGATACACAAGTAATTTAAGTTCAACCTACTGAAAGCAATAACATTCACTTCAATTAAATCAATAAAATTATGTCCAACCAATGTATAATTGTAATGTATAATTGTGACATATGTTCTCTGAAAGTCAAAATAATTTATTTAACCTGTTTTACTTAATGTATCTTTTTGTTAGAAAGGCTTCACTAATCAATGTAGGTCAGGATCACTTTAAATCATTCGATCAGACGTAAAGTGAAATATGCAAGAGCTGTTTTACTGGAATAACCATCCTCAGCCAGAAAATTCTTCTATCTTAAAATCAGGCAGGCTGTTTTAATGGGAACGCCTCTCGCTCCTAACCTTTGCACTCCGAGGCATGTTGAATTTAGTTGTTTACATTCATGTGAGTTTAAGTACACTGGACCAAGTACAGTTGGTTGGACCAAGTACAACTTTGTAAAAGTGTACAGACTTTTGTGTACAGAGTATACAAACTCTGAGCTCAGAAAAGAGAAGACTCTTAAAATCAAAATGTATTTGTTGTGCATTTTACAAATATTTGCCACATTATGCCTTACATTCTATACATGTATACACACACACACACACCTTATATATAAACACACACACATTGTATCATATATATATATATATATATAATAGTCATTCCCCTTTATTGCACATAACTTTTTTATGGATTGGATTGTTACAATTTCTTTAAATGTGTAGTTTTATTGAGTTAATAACAATGTCTGGTCTAAATTTCATGTGAATAGCTGCAATGGAAATATGTTGAATTGAAAAATTGTTGATGTGTTGAATACACAATTCAACAATTTCCCCACTGTATATATATATATATATATATATATATATATATATATACATACATATATGCAAAAGATAATGTTTTTTTCCTTTTGGTGATGATACAAGTTTATATACAGATGGGTGACAAATTAAAGGAAAAACCAACAAATAAATAGCAAATAAACTTGCACCCATCTGGGCGTGTTGGTTTTAAGATGAGGTGTGAAAAGGCAAATTGGTGGTGCATTGCTATTTTGACTGCAGCTGAGAGCAATTGCAGCTTAACTTTAAATGCAGATTTTTGGGACACGAAGTGCTCATTTTCTTTTTCTGTACCTTTTTTTTTTAAACTTTTGCTAACTTGTCCAGAATAGGGAAACAAGTTCCTCTGAAGTTCGGGTAGATCTTATGCTTGAGGGGGTAGGTGCAGGTGTAGTCTCCACAAGGACTTGCAGACCCTGCTCTGGTCGGCATGTAGTCTGTATGTTTTGTTTGCCAGTTAATGTTTCTGTGTTTTTTCAAACATCTCCTGGCAGTTAAATTTGAGAGGAATACCTGTTGTCTTTGTTGCACTTAATTTCTTGGCAAGTAGGTCTTTTCTGAATCATAGTTCAGTCATACATGCAAGTGCAGTCCAATGTGCCAGTGAATATGTTCAATTCCCCCTCAAAATTAGTTTTCCCAAAGGCAGAATGTGTATCAGTGTGTCGTCTACCACCCACAGTAGTTGAACAAACAGGAATTGATGCTTTACAAAGTATCTCCAGGATTCCCCAGATTTTCACAATTCACTACTCAAAAATCAGAGCTGACTGGAGCAGAAAAGGTGCACTTGAACAAACACTGCTCTTCACATTCCCCCAGAAAGCTTAAAGTTTGTTCCAGTACACCAAAATTGTATCCTTCATGCAGGAAGAAGAAACTACAGACTGACTGCAGTGTGTCTGGGGCTACTGACCGTTCTACTGCTGATCATCATCACAGCACTCTGTATCCACTGTGAGTATCAGTTACTGACCACAACACACCCCTACCTGCACTCTGATTCCATTATATCTGTTGCTGGTCTGTAGTTATTTGTTCAGGCAGGTGGCACATGGTGTCAGTGAGTGGGATTCAGTAAACAGCACTATGGTTTTCTCTTCCTCTGCAGACAATGGAGTGCTAAATGATACCATGGAGAAGCACAGCACACTGTCTGAAACCCTGAACCAGCTACAGACCAATTACAGCAGCCTAACAGCAGAGAGAGACAAGCTACAGACCAATTACAACAGCATAACAGCAGAGAGAGACCAGCTACAGACCAAATACAACAGCCTAACAGCAGACAGAGATCAGCTACAGACCAGTTACCACAGCCTAACAGCAGAGAGAGACCAGCTAAAGACCAAGTATAGCAGCCTAACAGCAGAGAGAGACCAGCTACAGAGGATGCTGGGTATGTAAACACAATATGTTTACCATGCCATAAATCTTACACATCAATGTGGTCGTGAAAGCCCACTCATGTCAACATTATTCCTCTTGTGTGTTTCAGAACATTCCTGTCCCCAGGGATGGATAAAGTTCAGCTCCAGATGTTACTTTGTATCCAAGGAGAAAAAGACCTGGAGTGAGAGCCGACAATACTGCAGAGAGAGAGGAGCTGATCTGGTCATAATTAACAACAAAGAGGAACAGGTGAAGAAGAAAGGATTTCATTTAAATACACATATCTGATTTTGATTTGATTTTTATGTCCCCTTTATTCAAGTTTTGCAGAAATGGTTATTTACAAAAAAAAAAAAAAAAGAGACAAGAGACCAATGATCAAATTAAAAACACAGTATAAAACACCCTAAAAACAAAAACAATAGCTATAAAACCATCAGAAGCTATAAAACAATAGCTATAAAACCATAGACCCCCAAAATGACAGTAAGGAAAGATACAACAATTTAACAAAAAGACAATAAAAAAGATAAAAACAATAAACCCAGACAGAGTTAAAAGACAAAACCCTTCCAATACACCCATACCATACATAGTCTAGTATAGAAACATGCTCTGTAGCCCCCAACATCATCTACAATACAGATACCCTCATTAACACACCACATTTTCCTAAAAATACTTAAATAATTAGACAAGCTAAAACAGAAATTCTATATGCAAGCGCTCTAAGACTATACCCCTAAAAACGAGCACTAGCTCAGTAACCTGACCCTCTTGGATTTTTTGGATTGAAAAAAAGAAGGAGTTCTGGTGAACTAGACTGCAAGCTTAGCTTGTCCCAACAAAAAATTAACCAAGTACAGCCTATACTTATGTTTAGCACTGTACCCCGGACCCAGGAGGAAAACCCCCATGTCCAGGTCTACCCCAAGCCTCCCACACAGGGCTCTCAACAAAACAAACAAGGCTGATAAACGATTACACCGCATAAACAAATGAGTCACAGATCCCCCCCCCCTACAAAAAGGGCAGCCCTCCCCCAGAGCCTGGTCTATGTGTGCCTGGTGTCCATTGGTGGCTATGGCTCCATGAACAATCCTCCACTGGAGGTCCCCTGATCATCTTGGTTGGTATAGGTGCCTTGTACAGCAGCCTCAAATTTCATAAAACCGGTGTAAAATTTGATCCAAACTCCTGCCAAACACCAGCCCTTACCTCCCCCAGGGAAGAAAAGTGCCAAGCCTTCACACATACCGTGTACAATGCTCTCTTGTCCACGGCCTTAAACTCCCCCAACATTGGCGCCCTGAACGTTAAGAGCTTCTCCTGCTCCTCCTGCCAGTCCCTCACCACTGCCTGCACATGGACAAGTGGAAAAGCACAGGACCCCATAGACTGAGGAACAGCAGTATCCCCGCCGGCATAAAACAAGGACGGCAAAACTGCCCTTATCCCAGCCAGGATCTTCTCCACCAGTCGCACAGAGTAGACCCCTGCCTGTGCAGCGATGCCCACTGCATCTCTCCAGCCACCACCCTCCATGGTCCACAGATGCGTCAGCTTCATCAGACCAGCTCTTATAAAACGGCCCCTAGGGCTGGCCAACACCTGTGGTGGCAGGGGGGGGAGGTAGCTGGAAGTGGACCACTGCAGGGCTGATGACTTTGGCAATGGGGAAAGGTCCAATGAACCGGAGTGCCAACTTATGGGAGTCCACGCTAAGGGGAAAGTCGCAGGTGGAGAACCAGATGCGTTGGCCTTGTGTCACGGCCTTGCTGCTTGGTTAAAAATAACTACTTGAAGATTAATTGTTTTTCAATTACATGCTATGGAGAAATGTAGTTTAGCTAAAAACTGGCAGCGATGACTCAGTCACCCAATATGGAAATAAAGCCGGCAACTTTCTCTTGAGTACAGTCCCATTTAATGGGGATTTGTAGGTGTGACAGTAATAGTTTCCACATGATATGATAGTAGTCGATGAGTACAGACAGTCTGCAGGTTTCAAACAGTCGATTTACAGACAACTCGTACTTGCAAACGGACTGCCATAAGAACTGTTTCTTTAATGATTTTTTACAGTACTGTATACCTACACACATACACACACGTCGATTCTCTCTCTCCAGTACAGTATGCACCCGTAGTTACTTTTATTATTTTTATTTTTATTATTATTATTATCATCAAGGTGCAATTTGCCGGGGGGAAGGGGCGGATTTCTCCCTCCGATCTTAATATCCCTGCCTCTTCTGAATTACTGTTATCCCCGGTGGGGACAAAATTTACCCTCCCATAGTAGTTAATGCTACCTCACCAATAGACCATGTGAAATACCTAAAATAAGAGTGTTTTAAAAAATATACTTAAGTAAAGTGCTGCAATGCGAGAACAGTCTATAGTGCAAACAACAATAAAATTAGAAATGGACTTTCACTGTCAGTGCTCGCTAAACTGTACCAGGTCCCAGCTGTTGAAACCTGCCTGCCAGTTAAAAGTGTACAGTAATAGTGCCCCCCCCCCCCCCCCCCCCCAGCAGTGCCTTGTTGATACTTATATATAATATCAATTCTGGTCTTGCCGATGTTAGTTGCCTCGAATACTTATGTTATCAGAGCACTGTTACGGATATTGTATAACGAGGTGTCATGACTAACAGAAAATGATGAAACTAGCTTGCTAGCCTGTGATCCGCCAATAGAGCTATCTTGCTAGCCTGCTAGCCTATTATAATTAGCATATTTCAAGTACTCAAAATACAGGTATAATACAGGAGTAATTATCCAGCTATTGTCAAGAACCTTCATAGTTTTATAATACATTCACAGTATTTTGTAAAATGTGCTACTCCGCCCATCTGAGTTTTCCCACAAATCGCACCCTGATTATTTTTATTATTATATACTGTATTATTGTATTTAAGATGTTTTAGCGTAGTTGGGAATGTTTCTTAAGTGCATTTTTATATGCATAGAAAGGTCAAATATATACTACAAAATAAAACAATACATTTGACTAACTGACGCTAAATACGAACTGTATGTACCTGTTCAGACTGAAATTTGACTTAAAGACAGATTTAGGAACGGATTTTGTTTGTAATCCGGGGATGGGTTGTAAATATAATCCAACATGGAGGGCCAGTCCAAGGTGGTGGTGACCAATAAGACACATGTATATGTACCTAATGAGGGGTTTGATCAATGTTTCAAATCTGTTTCCTCCTGTAGAGACTTTTCTCTGTCTTTTACAATATCTGGATTGGCTTGAGTGATCATGAAAGGGAGGGGACCTGGAAGTGGGTGGATGGCACAACACTGACCACAGGGTAAGAGCCAAGTCAACACTGTTACAGAGAGACTGACCACAGGGTAAGAGCCAAGACAACACTGTTACAGAGAGAGAGACTGACCACAGGGTAAGAGCCAAGTCAACACTGTTACAGAGAGACTGACCACAGGGTAAGAGCCAAGTCAACACTGTTACAGAGAGACTGACCACAGGGTAAGAGCCAAGTCAACACTGTTACAGAGAGAGACTGACCACAGGGTAAGAGCCAAGTCAACACTGTTACAGAGAGACTGACCACAGGGTAAGAGCCAAGTCAACACTGTTACAGAGAGACTGACCACAGGGTAAGAGCCAAGTCAACACTGTTACAGAGAGAGACTGACCACAGGGTAAGAGCCAAGTCAACACTGTTACAGAGAGACTGACCACAGGTTAAGAGCCAAGTCACCACTGTTACAGACACACTGACCACAGGGTAAGAGCCAAGTCAACACTGTTACAGAGAGAGAGACTGACCACAGGGTAAGAGCCAAGTCAACACTTTTTACAGAGACTGACCAGAGGGTAAGAGCCAAGTCAACACTGTTACAGAGACTGACCACAGGGTAAGAGCCAAGTCAACACTGTTACAGTGAGACTGACCACAGCATAAGAGCCAAGTCAACACTGTTACAGAGAGACTGACCACAGGGTAAGAGCCAAGTCAATACTGTTACAGTGAGACTGACCACAGGGTAAGAGCTAAGTCAACACTATTACAGAGAGAGACTGACCACAGGTTAAGAGCCAAGTCAACACTGTTACAGAGAGAGAGACTGACCACAGGGTAAGAGCCAAGTCAACACTGTTACAGAGAGAGACTGACCACAGGGTAAGAGCCAAGTCAACACTGTTACGGAGAGAGACTGACCACAGGGTAAGAGCCAAGTCAACACTGTTACAGAGAGAGAGACTGACCACAGGGTAAGAGCCAAGTCAACACTGTTACAGAGAGAGAGACTGACCACAGGGTAAGAGCCAAGACAACACTGTTACAGAGAGAGAGACTGACCACAGGGTAAGAGCCAAGTCAACACTGTTACAGAGAGAGAGACTGACCACAGGGTAAGAGCCAAGTCAACACTGTTACAGAGAGAGAGACTGACCACAGGGTAAGAGCCAAGTCAACACTGTTACAGAGAGAGAGACAGGGTAAGAGCCAAGTCAACACTGTTACAGTGAGAGACTGACCACAGGGTAAGAGCCAAGTCAACACTGTTACAGAGAGAGAGACTGACCACAGGGTAAGAGCCAAGACAACACTGTTACAGAGAGAGAGACTGACCACAGGGTAAGAGCCAAGACAACACTGTTACAGAGAGAGAGACTGCCCACAGGGTAAGAGCCAAGACAACACTGTTACAGAGAGAGAGACTGACCACAGGGTAAGAGCCAAGTCAACACTGTTACAGAGAGAGAGACTGACCACAGGGTAAGAGCCAAGTCAACACTTTTTACGGAGACTGACCAGAGGGTAAAAGCCAAGTCAACACTGTTACAGAGACTGACCACAGGGTAAGAGCCAAGTCAACACTGTTACAGTGAGACTGACCACAGGGTAAGAGCCAAGTCAACACTGTTACAGACAGAGAGACTGACCACAGGGTAAGAGCCAAGTCAACACTGTTACAGAGAGAGAGACTGACCACAGGGTAAGAGCCAAGACAACACTGTTACAGAGAGAGAGACTGACCACAGGGTAAGAGCCAAGTCAACACTTTTTACAGAGACTGACCAGAAGGTAAGAGCCAAGTCAACACTGTTACAGAGAGAGAGACTGACCACAGGGTAAGAGCCAAGTCAACACTGTTACAGAGAGAGAGACTGACCACAGGGTAAGAGCCAAGTCAACACTGTTACAGAGAGAGAGACTGACCACAGGGTAAGAGCCAAGTCAACACTGTTACAGAGAGAGAGACTGACCACAGGGTAAGAGCCAAGTCAACACTGTTACAGAGAGAGAGACTGACCACAGGGTAAGAGCCAAGTCAACACTGTTACAGAGAGAGACTGGCCACAGGGTAAGAGCCAAGTCAACACTGTTACAGAGAGAGACTGACCACAGGGTAAGAGCCAAGTCAACACTGTTACAGAGAGAGACTGACCACAGGGTAAGAGCCAAGCCAACACTTTTACAGAGAGAGAGACTGACCACAGGGTAAGAGCCAAGTCAACACTGTTACAGAGAGAGAGACACTGACCACAGGGTAAGAGCCAAGTCAACACTGTTACAGAGAGAGAGACAGGGTAAGAGCCAAGCCAACACTGTTACAGAGAGAGAGACAGGGTAAGAGCAGGTTTTCTCATAAAATAATACTCTACCACTGAATCCTCGCATGGGGAGGAGCGTTCTTCAGTCATAAGCTGGCATAACCACTGAAGTAAAAGCAGAAAGTGTGCATGAGGCGGTGTATTTATTGAAAGCATACAAAATCCCCAGTCAGAATGTAACTGGTTTTCCATGTTCTTTGCTGGCAGATGTGAAAATGTTCTATTGAATGCAGAATCACAAAATCCTAGCAGGACTGACTCCATCTGTTCCTGGTGAACATCTGGCCACTGTTTTCTGTACTGTTTTAAGGTACTGGAGAAGTGGAGAACCCAATAATGTTGGCAACGAGGACTGTGGTGCCGTTCACGGAGGTGATAACCTTGAGACAACCTGGAATGATCTTCCATGCTCCGTTGAAACATACTGGGTCTGTGAGAAAGCTGCTCCATGATGATTGCAATCACTACAGTTTCCATCTGTGTTTTATGTTTAATACCAAATCAAGCTGCATTTCAGCTTTAATTATGAAACTAAAAGTTGACTAAATTTATTACATTTTATCAGGTGGAGACGTACTTTTCTGTCTGATAGACGTCAAACTAGTTGAAATTACTTTGCTTGTCTAATCACATTTCAATTAATATATAAAAATATGTTTAATTTGATATGAAGTGATTAAATTGCAAATGACATTTTTATAGCATTTCACCCTACTGTGTATTGTTGTGTTCAGGTTACAACAGATCTGCATTGTTTTGTACTGTTTTGATTTATGGCAAATCATTTATGGTAGTTTGTTGCTAAAGTGAGGGTATAAACGGTGGACTAAACAACTGTGCGTTAACTGTATGTCAGGAGTCACGCTAGCGCCTCCTGATAACCCTCCCACACAGGTACTGGGACCCACCCACACGAACAACCAAGACACAGGGAGTCAGGTCAGCAGAGACTTTATTAGGTTTTTTTTTTTAAAACAGCAAAACTCATGCTCGGGCAGCCACCCACTTTGACCTCCCCTCCCCCTTTCCAACTCCCCCTTCCTCCGCTAGCCCCTACTGGCTGGCCCGGTGTCGCGTGGGAGAACTCCCGGGAGAGGGACTTCCCCACACCCACACCGCAATCCAAACCACGCCAACAAGGTAACCCTGTGCCACACTCACTCCACACAGTGTTAAGATTGAGACCCTCTCCCAGGCCTGCCCACACGGCACAGGCCAGCCCCCTCTTGGTCACACAGGGGGAAGTAACTCACGCTGGGAGGGAGGTCCACACACTCACACGCATTCACACAAACGAAACTAAGGGTGGGGCGCGACTCGGCCCGCGCCACCAGAAGCCGGGCCTCCTCCGCGCCCCAAAATAAAAAACAAAACCAACGAAAACCCAGCAGAGACTGCCGCTCCTCCAGCCTCCAGGAACCGCCGCGACCGCACGCTGGTGGACTCCCGGTCTTCCAACTCCACTGGGCCTGGGACAGGGAAGGCTAGAGAGGGAGGGGCAAAACACCAGGTCACCCCTCTGTGGACTGGGCAGAGCAAGGACACACACACACGCTGTTTGCTTTTGTGGTTACGTTCCTCTCACCACCGGGGCATGCCCCCGCTCGCCTTCTGCCCAGCCCGGGGTAGCAGCTTCGCCGCCGTCGCCTTCTCCCTCCTCTAGCGCTGGATAATGGGGTTCCTCCGTCCCTTCCCTCAGTCGGTCGCCGACACGGTTCCAGGCGTGCAGTCCCTGCCTCCTCTTCACTCACGCTCACCCTAAAAAGAAATCCCCCCGTGGGATTTCTTAAGGAAGGGAAAATAAACAAAACCGAAAGGAAAAAAACGAAACCAAAAAAAACAACGAAATCGCGCAAAAATTCAAAACTCAAAAACAACCGAAACAAATCGAAACTTTCAAATAAACAAAAATAACCCCGTCTAAAAACCCAGCATACTGCAGGTTCCTTCCAAGCTGCCCGAGCCCCGGCTGCCTCGTCCCCCGCTCTCTTATCCTGACTCCCTGCGCGGAGGGAACGAGAGACAGCTGCGGCAGATTACCAATCAGGCAAAGCAAGGGAGACAACCCACCCTGATCCACATACCGCACGCGTGCCCCAAATTACCAATAAAGAAAAACTCACCCAAGCAACGGCACGTCAGGCTCACCTCCTGACATGTACACAGCTAAAGGGGGATGGCAAATTGTTCTACTGTGTCTTACCTGTACACAGCTGAAGGGGGATGGCACATTGTGCTCATGTGTGCTAGCTGTACACAGCTAAAGGGGGATGGCACATTGTACTAGTGTGGGCTAACTGTATACAGTTATTGCTTAACAACATTAATTGTTTTTGCTGTAACAACATTAATTGTGGTTTTGCTGTCTAGCATTGAAAACTGCTTTCTCTGCTACGGTTTCTTGGCACTCAGTGCTTTCCACCACCAGTTTGCACATGCGCTGTCAGCATTTAGCAGATATAAAAAGCTAACTAGTGAGGCAGAGAATGAAAGGAGCCAAAGAATGGGAAGTGAATAAAAGAAGCCAATGAGCGAAAGAAGCATGTCCCATTGAACTCGTGAACGAGTGAGCCGCGGTCACTGGTCTTGAACTGACAGTACTGAGTGTTCTGCAGGTGGCCGGCAGTGACATTAATAACAGTTATTTACCTAAATCCTGTTGTTGACTGTCTGTAATAGTTAAGCCAGCTATGTAATAAAGGCAATTCAAATCATTTCACAAAGACTGCAATGTGTATTATGTCATTTTTTTTTAAAGTATTATCAGAAATATATAAAGCCTTTTCAGATATTTAATGAATCCAATGGAGGGGACTCGGTTTGGTTTGTTCATTTTAATGTTTTGTTCAAAAAGTTTGTTCATTCAAGAACTGCCCATTACAAATTTCCAGAATTCATAGAATGTTTCAATGGATCCAGATAGCTGATGGCTAGACTCACATGGCACAATACTGAGCGCATGTTGACATATTCAGATGGATTGTGGGCCTTTTCTGTGTAGGGTCCCATTCAAGCGGCTCTACCAATGTGCACGTGCTCACTGATGATGTCATTTAGTCCATAAAATGAAATAATTATATTGGACCTCCGTTTACATGTACAGTTTTATTGAAATTGAAATTCCTGCAATGCTAAGAGTTGAGTAAAGAAAAGAGTCCCCTCAGTTAGCTGGTCCTGACACTTCATTCACTAAAACACTAACAACCTACAGCCTCACATTGATATTGCATTAATTAGATTCCACCAAATAATAACATAAAAATGACACCACCTTGATCCACCTTGACAGAGTACAGACTGGGTCATTGAGAAAGGTCCCCACAGAAAATCGGGGCTGCCTATTGACGAAAGGCTCTGCCAGCAGTGCCCTCTGCAGGAGATAGAGAGAGGGCTGAATTTCATAACAAGGCTGAAAAATATCAAGAAGTCAGGAAAGTCTGTTACCCTAAATTCAACCAGATCTGGATACTATTCAACAATGGTAAGTGGAATGGTAGCTTTCTTTCAGCCGAGTCAGAATGGTGATTGACATAAGTCTGTGCTGGTGGAATCGCTTTTGTCTTTGCAAAAGGATGGGTTAGGAGCTTAAGTGGTCAGGTATCAAATTCAGTTTTTATAAAAGACATTTTCTCATCAAATTACTTTGTTGTGGAATGTACTCAGCTGTCAAAGATAAATTCAGGAGACATTAATTGCTTTCTGCAGCTGCTGTTCCTGTACTACTCACCAGAGGGCGCCATAGCCTTTGTTTAATGTGTTTTTGTCCAGTTATTGCCTATCACTAGTGGTAATCAGTTATGGTTCGAACCTGTGCTCTTTTTTAATATAAGCTCTGCCTTCTGTGTTGTGCTGTGGTCAGTCTTGAGTCAAATCTTGTAGAACTTCTGGAAACATCTGGTAAAGAGTTAAGTGTCTGAGTGTTAAGCCCTATCTGCTGTTGGGTCCACATTAGAACGAAAGCTCATGCTATGTAAGAGTTTCTAATCTGCATATAAAAAGCCAAAAAATTAAAGTAAAATAAGATTCAAGGTTGAACTGAAGGCTGTGCTTCAAATGGAATTGTGGTTTGCATTGTTTGTCTTTTATTGGTTATAATGCACAGCTGTATCTAATTGTCTTTAATTGGTTATAATACAAAGGGAGTTGCTGTCCAAATTGTTTTTTTCTTTTCAACTGAACATTTCTGTGGATTATCACCCCTTTTTTTCTTCTTTTTGTACCCTTTATTTAATATTGTCCACATGATAGCATGTCTTTTTTCCCAATAGAACACAAAAATTATGATTTCAGATGAATTACAATTTCTTCTCTACCGACTCTCCTCTCTTAAACCAGATACTTTAATGTTTGGTATCACTGTGATTCTGATAAAGAGCTGATTATGAAAATGATAGTCTTGTAAAGATATATGTTTAAACATGTTTGGTTTCTAAGCCCTGAATAAACTTCCAGGCACTCCCATCCGCTATAAAATGAATTGTGTGGCCAAGGAGGAGGAGAGAGAAGTAAGTTCAAAAAGCCAGCCTCTTCACATGTCTCCTGCTTAGACATTTGTGACAATGGAGGTTTGCTTCTGTGTCACTTCCTGTTGCAACATTTAAGTCTTTTTGTGTTTTCTGCTCTTATGGGTTGCCTCTGTCCTTTCTCGGAAGAGATAAGCGGCTGGTTTGGGGAATTTTCAATTCACTAACTCATTCACTCACTTTGTGGTCCAGTCATGCTCTTAGTGGATCAGGTCTGTAGCCTAGACTCTGAAGTTTGTCTTAGTGTTAGCAGTCCAATAACCCTTTTTACGTTACCATAATAATTTATAAAAGGTTGATCCTCCAAACTGCTAATTTCGAATGATTTAATTCTGAGATTTAATTTGTAAATTGGAACCTAATCTGCTTCTCCTGTCGTCAAAGTCAATGTTGTCTATTGACAAAGTAGTAACTTTGACCGATCCTGAGGATATCTAAGCCATTTACAATTCTCATCTGCCATTCGTGATTCATAGGCTGACAGGATGAAGCCATTCCAGACTGTGACGCTTGATGTTGCTCACTCTCCTGCACATATAGACTTTGAGACCGTCTGTCTTCAGGTTGGAAGGGTGCGTGTTCAAATCATGTAAGAATCAAGAAGTCTTCTGTTTTGCCTTTGAAGGTTTTCCTCTGCCAAGAAAAGATGGTCGAAAACAGGTTTAATGAACCCTGGTAGAGTGGACCTACACCCGGCTGTCAATCACCGGCTTGTTTGAGCCAATCGAAAATGATCTTCACTCCACAGCTAGTGCAATCATTAGCCCAAATCCTCCTGCCGCTGATACTGTATGGTGGCATCAATGTAAATTTACTGGTTAGAGTTTACTCTTCTGGTACTCAGATTTGAGTGTTGGTGAATTCATTTTCATGCTTTTGAACTTTTTCGAGGTCAAATATTCTGTGGGATGGTCTTTTGATCTGACTGGTGGTGAGCACAATGATGTCAACCAGAAACGTGGAAAGACTTCTATGGTAGGTGTTACGGCTCCCCGGCTCCGCTTGCCGGTTTCCTGTGTGTTTGTGTTTTTTTTTTAAACAGAAGGCTGGTGGGCGGAGCTGGGACGAGCCATAGATGATTGAGGCACACCTGGAGGGAGTGCCCTACCTTATTTAACCTGCCTCCTCCCATTTTAATTTGCTGGTTGGCTTAGTGGCTTGCTCGCCGTTTCCACATACGTGGGTTGTTTGGTTTGGCTTAGCTTGGTTTGGTTTGGTTTGGTTTATGCATCGAACAACATTCCTCAACATTACCCTTTTCACTCATACATACACATGCACACACAACTGATAGCTTACAGACTTCCACACATCATGTTTTCTCCTTTGTCATGTGTTTCATTCTAATTAATAATAAAGTCTGATTTCTGCACCGTAATTCCCTGTGTGGTCTCCCTCTTTTGTCATGGCCTTACGAGCCAGGTTGTGACATAGGATACATGGATGGATCCTTTGTTTGTAGGAGAAAAGGAAATGATCTGGGGCCTCCAATGATTTTGGAACACTGGTCTCCTCCACTGAAGCAAGGACGGCCCATGGCAGACACTTTGCCTTGCGAGGTATACAACACTATGGGACGGGAAGCATGTCTTTCAGATTCTCAACATCAAAGGCTGTTTAATCACTGCACATTTGTATGATGGGATGTTCAACTGCTGTACCAAACGCAGCATCTGCTCTGCCAGCATTTGTGCTACCATTTTGCGGCTCGACCAAGTTTTCCTCCAGCTGCTCGGAACACAGCAGACTTGCATAAATTTAGCAGCTAAAGTCATACGCCTGAACAGGAACTTGAACCCTGGTCCCTCAGATTAAAAGTCTGATGTTCTACCGACTGAGCTATCCAGACTCTTGGCTTCCTGCCTTTGGGAGGGGCCCAGCAGCCTGATCGATATCCGTACCCAGCATTTGTCCTGAGCAAAATGACAAGCTAACGGTTTCTCTAAAACTTTTTAATGACAATTTTATGACCATACAGTACCAGTATGAACACCATCTGTAATACTTAATAATTTATCTTGTTCATAACCACACAAACTATTTGATCGCATAAACTTTCTTCTATGCATGATGTTTTTGAAAACCCATCCAAGAACTTTATGCAGAGTGTCCATTCCGGTTATGCAGGCAAACGTAATTCATTCTCTGGTACACCTGTATACGATTGTATTCACCTGTAGGTGATTGTATCCTTCTTTTGAGAGACTATTCCTAACCCCCCATAGATATGTAGCATATAATGTTACAAATAACCACTTCCTTCATCAATCCCACAGAGTATTTAATACAACGCTTTCTGTACAGTAGAGTGCAAACACACACACACACTCGCACGTACCACAGAACACACTCAGACTGCAGAGCCGCTATCCAGACAATGGAGATGAGTGATGGTGGTAACTACACCTCACAGGACCAGAGCCCATCAAACAAGGCAGGAGAACAGCTCTCAGGTAAAACCGCAGCCACACACACTAATATATGCACATATTCATGGGTTTACATTAGAAATACCTGCCATTAATCAACAAGTCAGGGGTGATAACTATTTGGACAGAAAATGAGTAGTGCGTGTAAGTATGAAACACTGAATGGCTACAGAGTAATGCCGAATGAAATGGTCTTGTATTAGAAACATTTTATTGAAAAGTGTTTCACTTTCAAGTAAATGAGGTTTCAAAATAAAGGCTTTACTTTTTTTGCCTTGGCTCACATGCCTGTTTGGAAAATGAAAAGTTACTTGCATGTTAGAGTTATTCATTCAAATTTCTCCATTTGCCACATATGAGCTTGCCCAAAAATAGAAATAAAAATAGCACAGATTGAAAAGTGTCACATGTATAATAACTGAAGGACAGATGTGTCCTGTTTTGTTTTGGTCTAAATTGGATATAACGAATTGGAACGTTCTTTGTTGTACAAGAAAGTTAAAATTAGTTCATATTTACCACAGTGTAAACATAGGAACTTATAGCAACACATAAAACCTGAATTTCACACCAGAATACGTGCAATAGAATGATCTGGCATCAAAGGGTTCACCCTTTAGAGCAATGCTCTTCTTCTAAATAAAGATTCAAAGACAGAATGCAAGGGGACGCATTTCATGGAAGAGGTGCACATAACAGCGCAAAACCTGTTCCTTTGCTCATACAAGCATGGTCATATTCAAACCAAAAAACTTTTAAATAAAACTGGCTTGAAACAAAAAGCAAAACAAAACACAACAAAAGTTGGTTATTCGGGACGATACTCAGTTCAAGTTCATTTTTGGCTTTCTTTAAATATCCTGAAAGAGGAAATGAAAATCACTGGCTCATCATCAGAATTCCCTTTGAACGTGTTCTTTAGCAGTAGTTTCCCATAATCCTTAGTGATTTTAGTGTCTGTGTGGATCTTAATCTGCAGGTAGAAGAAACTACAGACTGCCAGCAGTGTGTTTGGGGCTACTGACCGTTCTACTGCTGATCATCATTACAGCAATCAGTATCCACTGTGAGTATCAGTTACTGACCACAACACACCCCTACTCTGAATCTACTGTCTCTGTTACTGACCATAACACACCCCTATTCTGTGCCCACTGTATCTGCTACCAACCTACCAACCAGTTCCAATGTATCTGTTTCTGGTCTGTAGTTATTGGTTCAGGCAGGTGGCTAATAGTGTCAGGGAGTGGGATTCAGTAAACAGCACTATGGTTTTCCCTTCCTCTGCAGACAATGGAGTGTTAAACGATACCATGGAGAAGCACGGTACACTGTCTGAGACCCTGAACCAACTACAGACCAATTACAGCAGCCTGACAGCAGAGAGAGACCAGCTACAGACCAATTACAGCAGCCTAATTGTA
Source organism: Albula glossodonta (assembly GCA_019788955.1). NCBI lineage: Eukaryota > Metazoa > Chordata > Actinopteri > Albuliformes > Albulidae > Albula > Albula glossodonta. The sequence goes on along the minus strand of JAFBMS010001150.1, from coordinate 13,414 downwards.
GAGAGAGACCAGCTACAGACCAATTACAGCAGCCTGACAGCTGAGAGGGACCAGCTACAGACCAATTACAGTACCCTAACAGCAGAGAGAGACCAGTTACTGAGAGAGCTGGGTAAGTAAACACATAGTATCTTTACCATACCATAAATATTACATTTCAATGTACGTTTGAAGGTCTACCCAAGTGCATGCACTGAGATTGTTTCTCCTGTGTGTTTCAGAACATCCATGTCCTCAGGGCTGGATAAAGTTCAACTCAAGATGTTACTTTGTCTCCAAGGAGAAAAAGACCTGGAGTGAGAGCCGACAATACTGCAGAGAGAGAGGAGCTGATCTGGTCATAATTAACAACAAAGAGGAACAGGTAAGAGAAAAGTTGGCAAGCTCTCTGTCTGATTTCAAAACTGAAGGTGGTAACACTCACATAACGGGTAACAATTACATCGAAAATGTTGTTGATGTTCCAAGAAATGGCTCAGACCCACAGGTAAAAAGAATGAGAAAGCTGTTTATGAAACCTCATTCTATATGTTGCCAATGAAGGGACTCCGAGAAGAAACATGTATTTCTCTTGCTCGTGGTAGCTGTACAGTTTACACAGCATAGAGAATTTAGACTCTTTCTGTTTTGGAGCTTTCACTATTAACGCACTAATCCCCTTGACAGATGACAGCCAAATTACCATACTTCTCAAAAATAAAAAAGAAAAAAAAACAAACACACACACAATGCCCAGCAATCTGTTCAATATTATACAATGATACAGGTCCAAAACAACACAGAAGAGTCCCAGAAAGCATTCAAAACTAGGGTAGCAACTTTCAATCGAGTTACAAATATTCCTTGGATTAAAAATTCAGTAAAAATTTCTTCTTTTTCTTCTGGAAAAGAAGGCCAAAGGACTATTAAATTCTGAATCATAATAAAGATCTAAAAAACTTCCTCAGTTTAACCTGCAGAGAAACGTAGCTTAATCCATGCTAACACTGATGTTAACACTACTAAGCAATGTCTTGAGGAAAAGTCAAACTGTATTCTGCCGAATTACTGGATATCAGGCCACATTTACACATTTATATGTAAAGTATACATAAATGAACTGGCCAACGGCTTGGAGCACACTAGAGACAAATATTATTGAAATATGGACACAATAAATTATTAGCCATACTTACCTACTATTCAAATATGAACAATGACAAAATTGACATGATTTTCATTCAGTGGTATACAACTCCCAATGGAGGGCCAGTCCAAGATGGTTGTGACCAATAAGGCTCATGTTCCTAAAGAGGGGTTTGATCTCTGCAGCAAGGTTGAATCTGTTTAAAATCTTTTTGCTCTTGTAGATGTTTCTCACAGTCTTTCAAACTACCTGGATCGGCCTGACTGACAGCGATGAAGAGGGGACCTGGAAGTGGGTGGACGGCACAACACTGACCACAGAGTAAGAGCCATGTCAACACTGTTACAGAGAGAGACTGACTACAGGGTAAGAGCCAAGTCAACACTGTTAAAGAGAGAGACTGACCACAGGGTAAGAGCCAAGTCAACACTATTACAGAGAGAGAGACTGACCACAGGGTAAGAGCCAAGCCAACACTGTTACAGAGAGAGACTGACCACAGGGTAAGAGCCAAGTCAACACTGTTACAGAGAGAGACTGACCACAGGGTAAGAGCCAAGTCAACACTGTTACAGATGGAGAGACTCACCACAGGGTAAGAGCCAAGTCAACACTGTTACAGTGAGAGACTGACCACAGAGTAAGAGTCAAGTGAATAACCAAAATTTCTGTGCTGTTTTTTCTGTTTTAAAAATGAGCCTTTCAACGTTTATGTGGTTTTAGTTCAGTGAGTAAACAGAGTTTCTTTCTGATGATGAGTGTGTTAGTTTTTAAAGTTGTAGTTTTCTTAAAGACAGCTATTTACCACAGTTTACTCCAAAATAAGAATTCTGTGTTGTAGCCGTTAGCCTATTTTGAGATAAAAGATAAGAATTAAAGCTCTTTTTTTAAAAAAAAGGTTAGTGTTCAACGTTTCAATCAAAATATTCAAAAATAATTACATAGTACATGAGGCATTACCATCTGTAAGGTACCATTGTTGTTGTTCCAATACAACTGGACATTGTTTTGCTTGGTCTTTGACACTTATTTTGCATGGCAAATGTGAGAGAAACGTTCCTCATTCGGTCACAAGCTGGCAAGACCACTGAACGGAAACAATGTGTGTAAGGTGGTACAAGGCTTTTATTCATTGAAATTATGCAAAATCACTAATCAGAATGCAATTAGTAGAAATACTTCTTCGTTGAATGCTTCATTGGAAAATCCTGGAGACACTGTTCCTGTATTGCTTTAAGGTACTGGATAAGTGGAGAACCCAATAACGTAGACGGTAAAGAGGACTGTGCTGTTACTTATGGAGAGCAAAACCCTGAGGCCAACTGGAATGATCTTTCATGCTCCTTTAAATCACGTGGGCTATGTGAAAAATCTGCTCCATGATGATTGCATTCATTACATTTTCCTTCTCTGTAAATTAAGATTACCGTTTAATCTTGTTATCAAACTACATTTCATGAAGGTCATGTGAAAAGTTGACTAATCACATTTTATCAGTTGTAGAATTACTTTTCTGTTTGTTGGACATCCAGCTGGCTAAAATGACTATACTCGTCTAATTGTACATTACAATTTTTCAAATAAAGAAGTAAAATATGTTTGATTTCATTTTATATGTATGTACACACTTACGTGCTGGAAAAATTACTGCAGTGATCATTTGTTAAAATTTATTGGACATTGTTCGATTTTGTGCTATAATCGCCATATCTTTAATTTTGTTATTCTCTATGATGTGATTAAAATTGCAAATCACATTTTCATAACATTTCAATCCTACTATGAACTGATATGTTCAGGTTATAGCTCATCTGTATTGTATCATAGTGCTTTGGTTTATGGCAAATGATGTATAGAAATTCACAGCTAAAGGGAGAGTATGGATGGTGGACTAAGCAACTGTGTGCCAACTGTATATGGCTAAAGGGGGAACGTACATTGTGCCAGTGTGGGCCAACTATATGTATTTTTTTATCCACTGCAGAGCTTCAGTAGCATTAAACTACTCTGTAACAGACTGAAAAATGTATGATAGTAAAGATATCTTCAAACATAAGCACCAACAAGTAGTAGTTTTGTTAAAATGCTTTTGGAGTAAATATGTATGTATGTACATATATGCATGGTTAACTATAACTGATCACCAGCCACTGTTGGTACAGTAATCTGAATTTTGCACTGTGTTGCTTTTCTAAAACAGTATCTCGTTCGTCTCCAGTCGATGTTGGCCACAACGTATTGCAGGGAGGGTCAAATTGGCCCTGTGGCAATAACCAACGTTAGATTTCAGTTAGATGCTGCTAATAACACTAAAACATATTCCTCTCAGCAGCCTACATTGGCAAGAAATTGCTTTATAATAGCTTAACAATCAGTCATGAGGTGTTGCAAAAGGACAAACAATGCTGAGGGAAAAAGTGGATCCCTCTTCTTGATCCATGGAGCGGTGACTGGAGGGCTCTTTTAGACTCTATGGTTTCAGATAACCAAGTCTAACATGGCTCCACTGATTTTAAAAAAGACAAAGAGCCAACATTGGGCCACCTGGTGTTTATTAAGGGAATTACAGGAAGTACAGTATTTTGGAATGAAAGCATGTTCTGAAACGAACCCTTTTAAACATTTTAAGTACAGGGAAGGCATGTGACAGCTCTCTGCCGCAAGGTTTTGATGCCCCTAATGAGCGAGATAGGAACGAGGGAGCAGAGAGCCAGGGTGACCAGGCTGTTGTTGCGGATGAGATTTTTGGTGAGACGGTCCAACGACAGGATGTAGTAGGTGTGCCTGATGATGGTACAGCACAAAAACTCGACAGCCAATAAGGCAATCATTAGGGTCACCCGGGCGAGGCCCTCTTGGTTGGCTCCGCCCGCTTGGGACCGGTTCCCTCGCATCTTCCTCATGTGGCTGCAGAGGTGGCCAATGAGGATTCCGCAGCTCAGCATCATCAGAGCGAACACGCCGACGTGCATCAGCGCCGTCATGGAGGTTTTCGCCGGCATCAGTTTGTTGGGTATCTCAGTGTGCGGGCAAGTGTTGTTGGGTATCTTCTGCGTCTCATTGACGGGGACCTCTCGCTGCAGATCGACGTAGCTGATGCCCAGTGACAACGTAAAGCCCACCAACAGAATGGCCGCTGCCACCAAGGAGAAGTTGCGCTTCAATGCGAGGAAGCAATTGCCCCGTCCACGGACTATTTTAAGGCAGTAGAAAACACAGATCAGTGTGGTGATCCACATCTGTAGTCCTGACAACAGCTCGAACACGAAAAACAGCCAGGATATGAAGCCTTTGTGAGGACAGACATGCAGCATCACAGTCAACACGACAACAGTGAGCAGCCCGGTCCCTAGGTTGGTAAGGCAGTTGCAAGCCAGTAAAATATTAACCGGCTGCAGACTTCCCTCAGCCTGCGTTTGGATGGAGATGCTTACCAGGATAAACAGATTGCCAATGAGTCCAGGTAACCAAAGAACAATTGCAAATATATATTTCCAAAACATGATTCTCCACTGGTGAAGAGTGGGGGTGTTCCTGTAGTTTGGGTGAGAAGCACCTTTTCCCTTGATCTGTTAGAGGAGAAGAACACCACTGTCATTCAGAACAATAGGACTCAAACAATGTTTTTCAAATCAGGTATTCTGTTTTAGAGATCAATTATAAAGAGCTTAATAATTTACAATAAAGAGGTTAATAATAATAATAAAGAACTTAATAATTTGCCTTTTCACTAATTTCTTCAGGCCTGGAGAACTTGGATTTCAAAGGATAAATTCAAGGACACATGAACTAGATAATATATGCAAAATAAAGTCTAATGTTAAACAACTTTAATTGGAATACCTGACCAATAAATAACAGCACTGCTTGTAGTCCCAAATATTTGTAATCATTTTATGCTAAAGAAACACAAATGGCAAAACCATTTTGCACACATCTTGTATGCAGCCCAAATAAATATGGCATCAACACAAAAATAGTTGTACTGGCACCAGTAGATGTTTTCAATCAAATTCTAGATAAAGATTTATATATTCCTTTGACAATTCTTTATATTTAATCATTTTACTGTTAACATGTCATTTTCACTCTAAATGTATATTTTTATTGTAAATGATTGCTATGCGTAAGATGCTATGCAGTTTTCCATAATGACATAACATTATGTCATTATGTCATGGAACATAATGATATACATATTATGTATGCCATTATGTTCCATAATGACATCAGTAATAACTGTTAAAACTATGGTGCTCACAGCTAATTATCATTCTCCAGAGCAGTCTAGGTGGGCAGACAAAATATTGTTTGAATTCAATAATTGAATAAATTAATATAATACAATTATAATGACTTGCATTTCTAAACTATAGTCACTCATGAGGAACACATGACCTTCCCATTGTCTACCTGTACAATAAAGTACAACACATTAGCAATCATCTGAGTGGAGCCTACCTTTCAGGGAGACCTGTATATGCAGAGATAAAGACCTATTGATCTTACTGGTGCATATCGTAGGTGTCAAAGCCCTGAGCCGTCATGAGACGCAGGCCATGGCGATAGTCAAATTATGTAGGAGGGGTCATGACAGAGGCGGATTGGTGTGGTGTGGTGGGGAGCTGTGATGGAGGGTTGTGCTTTCAGGCTAAGCGAATGGAATGGGTCGCTGTGGTCAGGGTTCAGCATGTCTCCGTCCCCAGTCACTCACAAGAACAAATGCAGGGACTGCGGTGTAGTACAAGTGTTGTAACGCTTTTAAAAGGGGTTTGCTTGCAGGTTGGCTCTCGGTAGACACGGGGCAAACAGATGGCGGTGCTGAGAAATGCACTTTATTAAACGCCTGGTCTTCACACCACTAATCTCGTTACACATGCGTAGATTACCGTAGTCACAATAATGTAGAGGTAACCGGAGCGGTTTCTTTACTCGTAAGGAAGGAAAACCAGAGAGGAAGAAACTTCTCAGGAACCATCAACTGCTCATGCCTTCAGAGAAAGAGTCGTGCAGGTGCCCCAGCCTGGAGGCGCTCCAGCCTGGATCCCCTGTAAATTCTTAAAGGATCAGTGCACCCGTTACAGTGTTAAGGAACATCATCATTATGCTTGCTTACATGAAATGATTTACAAAATGGAATTGGTAGCCTGGGTTTTAAACAATGGTTTAGGTCTTGTTGCTTGCCTTTCAAAGTACTTTTAAATGCCTTGGAGAGCAGCTGTCTCTCTTGAGCATTTATACTCCATCATAGGCCTTTGTTCGAACTTGAGTGCGTGTTCACCAATGCATGCTGCCTGTGGGCACAATCATAATATTTTTCACCAATGCAGGTTACTATACGTAACACATAATTCATGTAAAATAGCAAAACTTTGGTTTTTCTGTGTGTTGAACGTATTTCATTTTATTTAAGGTGTGTGACTGGGGGAGGGGACACTGTGAACACCCCATATCTGCCAATAGTCATTGTAACTATAGTTGCATACATCCTAACAGTGAAAATTACCCCAGTCATACTAGATCAGCCCAGACAAAATCTGAAATTTCCTCACTGCACAATTACACTGCAGAATTCCTCTCACACTGCAGTTAAAATAACTGCAGGGTAAGGGGTATAACTGCAGTGTAAGGGGTATAACTGCAGTGTAAGGGGTATAACTGCAGTGTAAGGGCTATAACTGCAGTGTAAGGGGTATAACTGCAGTGTAAGGGCTATAACTGCAGTGTAAGGGGTATAACTGCAGTGTAAGGGGTATAACTGCAGTGTAAGGGGGATAACTGCAGTGTAAGGGGTATAACTGCAGTTAAAGGCGGTCAGATGGACTTCCTGAAATCCAGCCACTGTGTCCCTTCTTTGTTAGGGCCAACTCACATAAGCTTATGAGAGTGTGAAGAGCACAAAGGCATAGGAGTTTAAAACCAGGGTTCCCACATAACCCACCAAATAAACAGACACTTTTTCTGTGGCCAGCTCACCGGTAAAATGCAGTTTGACCAAATACGGTGTTTCATTTTTGTACTTGTCAAAATAAAAAAGGAAATGCATTGAATATATATTATTTTCCTATGTGTCTCACAACCAACCTAAACCTCTTCAGGACTGACTAGTCTGTGCACATCCTTAGGGAGGGGATCGCTGGTTTTTTAACTCATCTGGAATTGGGAGAAACAACTGAAACAGATCTTTGGTGCTGTATGTTATTGTATTTTTCAGCTTGGGCTTTATTAGGCAAATATGTGCATTCTGACATGGATCCTTGGTTTCATTTGTCCCGAAGAAACATCACCCTTCTGGAAACATGGGTCTGTGGAAAAAATGCACGGATGAGCTGGGAGAGATCGGCTGTCTGGCCGCTCGTGCAGGTGCGGATATATTTCCATACATTTCTCGTTTGAGGCAGCTTTGTTAAATGGTCAGTGTGGGGTTAAAGGCAAGGGAGGTTTACATGAAGAAAAACATTTCATTCAAATTATCTTACATTAACGGCACATACATGTGTATTAGCCACCTGTGTCAATTGCATTGCGATTTGTTTCTTTAGTATACATGATTACTGCTGATGGTGAAATGTTTAACTTTGTAAGTACACAGTACTTTCTAATTGTATGATACAATGAAAAAATAAAAAGGTGTTGACAAATAACATGTACAATTGACTGTGACCACACATCTAATGGACTAAGCTGTGCAGTGCTGTTGCTAAGCGATGTCTCTATCATTAATCTAGTGCTGAGGCTGTCACTTATTATCACTGATTTGATTGGAGGGTATGGTTTCTGTATGCCCAGATATTAATTATCACTGGTTGGATTGGAGGGCACGATTTGTGTATGCCCAGATGTAATTATCACTGATTTGATTGCATGGTACGGTTTGTGTATGCCCAGATATTAATTATCACTGGTTGGATTGGAGGGCACGGTTTGTGTATGCCCAGATGCAATTATCACTGGTTTGATTGGAGGGTATGGTTTGTGTATGCCCAGATGTAATTATCACTGGTTTGATTAGAGGGTTCAATACCGTAAGCCACAGATTCCATTTCTTTCAGCTATTATTCACCCTAGGAGCCAATCCAGACTACACACAGTCTATGCCAAGTTGCCAAATTTATTCTGGCACTGAAATAATAACCAGTCTCTCCATGATTTCGCAATTCTTTTGTGATTTTTTCCGACAATGAAAATGACTTTGTGGTGGTGGGTTAGAAAATTTTGTGAGAAAGTTTGTGATTTTTTTCATTCCATTCTAAACGCTACATATACTAGGAAACAAATGAATGAGAGATAAAAATAACAGGTAGAAAGATAACATGTATTAACATTTTTCTATTTTATTTATTTATTTTGTGTTCTGATGTACCCTAGTGGCACGAGACAGTAACTGCACTACTCAGCAGGTGTTCAAAAAACATGTACTCATGTATATTTTCATATAGCTCCAAAAAGGGGGATGGTACATTAGCTGTATACAGTTAGCACACACTAGCACAATTTGCCACCCCCCTTTCGCTGTATACAGTTAGCACATACTAGGAAGAAGTGACATTCCCCTTCAGCTGTACACAGTTAGCTCATAGCTCTATAGCCTACCATCCCTACTCTCTTAAGCTGTGAGTTGCCATAAATCATTTGCCATAAATAAAAGCAGTACAATAGAGTACAGATTAGATGTAACCTGAACACATCAGTGCGTAGGAGAATTTAAATTTCTTAAACACTTTAATCACATCAAAGAGAAATAACAAAAGTAAATATATAATGACAACAGAAATCATAACACTATAAATGAAATTGGAACAAATGATTATTGCAATAATATTTCCAGTAAGATACAGCATGTACAAACATATGAAAGACCATAAAACATTTTAACAAAAGGGCTGAATGTAGGGTCAACAACCACCCATGCAGGCTCTGGAACTAATTTTCCTCCTCCTTCTTGTTTTGGGCCATGCCACTCATGGAGAGAGCTACCCTCCTGCGTTTTCCTAGCAAGGTCCTCACATATGACATTGGATCCCACTTTGCACACGGTGGTCCAAAAGTTGATGATGAGACTGCTGGCATGCTTTCCTGTCAGTTTGCTGTGCTTTTCTGTGATGATGTTGTTCATTACACTGAATCCCCTCTCACAGTCTGCATCGCTGGCAGAGAGGGTGTCCACTGCAGTCAGCATCTTCTTTGGACATGAAAAAACCACCGTGGATCGCCTTCACGTTGAGCACTTCACTCAGCTCTCTTACCTCATACTCCCCAAATCGTGGAGTTCTGCGGTCCCGGCTGTCAGGGTTGAGCGCTGCAAGTTGTTTGATGAGTGTTTTGTAGGCCTCTCTTCTGTTGGCTGTGACAGTGGCTTCTGCTCGGTTTGAAGTAGCTGTGATGAAGAGATTGGCTTGCATGTTGTCTGCCACAGCCTCAATGAAGACATCACTACTGTCCCCATTGTTCTGCAGTCCAAACTGAAGGGTAAGCTAAAGCATCACTTGTCCCTGCATCTGTGGTCCCTGGCTCTGAGGGGTGTGTCCCTGAGGCCCCTGGTCTTCTGGCTCCTGCTTCTGAAGGTTCCTGCCTGTCCCTGCCTCTCCCCTTGCCTCCTCCACTACCTGTGTAGAGTAGCCCTGTAGGAGCTGTGATCCTCCAGGACCGGGATAGGATAGCCCTGCAGGAACTGTGATCCTCCAAGACCAGGGTGGGGTAGCCCTGCAGGACCTATGATCCTCCAGGACCAGGGTGGAGTATCCCTGCAGGCACTTTGGCCCCTCTGAGGTTCTGGTGCTGTGGTCCTCAAAAATCATTTAAACCAAACTACTTACAGATCCCACTGGATCTGCATGTATGAGGAAATTCTCACAATCATTGATTTTTCACTTTATTCTGCAATATTTCAGTGCAACTACAGATCTGCAATAGCTCGACTAAACAACGTATTCTTATTTGTTAAAGTTTATTTAATACAGTTCGCCCACACTAGAACAATGTCCCACCCCCTTTTAATTGTGTGCAGTTAGCACACACTATTCAAATGTTCCATCTCCTTGCTGTACACAATTAGCATGCAGCTCCATAACCTCAGTCCACAGCGGGATTGAAATGTGTTTTGCATGTGTTTAATTGAATCATAGAGGAATAACTAAATTAAAGATATAACAATATATACATGGAAGAACATGTACATATACAAATACAAGTTGAAATATAAAACCTAACGGTGAAATTGGAAAACATTAAAGCAATAATTTTGCAGTAAGATATATACCAGCACATGAAGGAATTCAAACTCATCTTACTGTTTAAGTAGAATAGCTGTTATGAAAAATATGAATCAGATATGCATTCATTTCAGGAAGATTGTTGGCCAACAGAAAATTGATTTTCCAACTGATAGGTGAAAAATTTAATCAACTTTAAGTTTAATTGCATACATCATGATGAAAGATTACATTTACATTCAGCATAAATTCATTTTAAACTATCTTCATTTTCAGAGATGGAAATATCAATGACTGCAATCATGGAGCAGGTTTTTCACAGACCCAGTTAGCTGTATCGGAACAGGGAAGGTCATTCCAGCCGTCTGAATGCATGACAGCGCAGTCCTCATTACCGCCTTGGTTATTGGGTTCTCCACTTATCCAGTACCTTAGAGCAACACAGAAAACAGATTCTGACATCATTGGCAGCGTGCGGTTGGTGGTGCGGCCACAACGTGAAAAGAAGCGTGAGTGTCGTCAAATGAATCGGAGGAGGCATGTGCCCGACTTCTACTCCCACAGCTGTCAGGGCGAGTGCTGCGGTGAGGTCAACAAGTTTGGTTGAATATTCGAGTGGGGAAAAAAAGGGGGAAAAATCGGGGTAATAATTAAAAAAAAAAAGTAGTACAGCAATGCTTGATGAATGTAAAGTTAAGGCTGACGAGCTGAAACTGAGATGTCATCTCAGGGGGTAACATTGTAACATTGTCTTACCCTGTTATGGAGTTGACTTGGCTCTTATCCTGTGGTCAGTCTCACTCTGTAACAGTGTTGGCTTGGCTCTTATCCTGTGGTCAGTCTCACTCTGTAACAGTGTTGGCTTGGCTCTTATCCTGTGGTCAGTCTCACTCTGTAACAGTGTTGGCTTGGCTCTTATCCTGTGGTCAGTCTCACTCTGTAACAGTGTTGACTTGGCTCTTACCCTGTGGTCAGTCTCACTCTGTAACAGTGTTGGCTTGGCTCTTACCCTGTGGTCAGTCTCACTCTGTAACAGTGTTGGCTTGGCTCTTATCCTGTGGTCAGTCTCACTCTGTAACAGTGTTGACTTGGCTCTTACCCTGTGGTCAGTCTCTCTCTGTAACAGTGTTGACTTGGCTCTTACCCTGTGGTCAGTGTCTCTCTCTGTAACAGTGTTGACTTGGTTCTTACCCTGTGGTCAGTGTCTCTCTCTGTAACAGTGTTTACTTGGCTCTTATCCTGTGGTCAGTCTCTCTCTCTGTAACAGTGTTGGCTTAGCTCTTACCCTGTGGTCAGTCTCTCTCTCTGTAACAGTGTTGACTTGGTTCTTACCCTGTGGTCAGTGTCTCTCTCTGTAACAGTGTTGACTTGGCTCTTATCCTGTGGTCAGTCTCACTCTGTAACAGTGTTGACTTGGCTCTTACCCTGTGGTCAGTCTCACTCTGTAACAGTGTTGACTTGGCTCTTACCCTGTGGTCAGTCACTCTCTGTAACAGTGTTGACTTGGCTCTTACCCTGTGGTCAGTCTCTCTGTAACAGTGTTGGCTTGGCTCTTACCCTGTGGTCAGTCTCTCTCTGTAACAGTGTTGGCTTGGCTCTTACCCTGTGATCGGTGCTGTGCCGTCCACCCACTTCCAGGTCCCCTCCCTTTCAAGGTCAGTCAGTCCAATCCAGACACTTTTACAGTTCGTGAAAAATGCCTACAAGAGCCAATAGATTTTAAAAAGATGTAAACCTTGCAGCAGTGATTAAACCCCTCATTAGGAAAATAAACATGTGCTCTATTGGTCATGACCATCTGGTCCTCTATTTTGGTGGATTAGCCTATATTTACTCATCTACTACTTAAAGTTAAAGGAATTGTTTACCAAGAAAAGAGAATGAAAAGTTTTTTTGTGATCGACAGAACAAAGAATGTATTTTGTTAAACTGTGAGAACTTCCATCTTTTATAGTAAATTATAATTTATTAATTATTTCATTTGATTTGATTTATTTATTATTTTTTTTAACAATGGCATTGTTTCATACAATGCTTATAAGTGGTATCAACAATTAGCCTTCAAGCAGTTAAGTTATTTTAAACCAAGTAGAGAGGTTGCATGGACAAAACTGATTTTCACTGGGGCTGAACTGGTGAAACTTTTCAGCCCTTTGCCATGATTAGCGGTGGGTAGGGTATTCATAAATTGTCCTTGAGTAGAAGTACTTCATGGAAAATTTACACAGGTAAATATTGTGCTTTTGAATCAATGCCAAAATTAAATTAGCTAGCTAACAAACATAACTGGTAACTACTGCTTGCCTCATAAAATTGCTTTCAAGTCTAACATTACCTTCATTGTTTGCTGTAATGTTAGCTTGTTTCACTGATGAAAATATGACTTAATATGACTGAGACATATAGTAATTCTCCTTTTGGGTTCTTTTTCAGTAGAAAACAGAACATCATGGGAAAGAATTTACATAGAATTTTCAGTCTGATAACTCAATCATCAGAATATTCAGCCGAATAAATTATTACCAAAATAATCAATCCGTAGCTGTCATTGCTGATTGCATTCTGGAATTCGTCTGTGCTGTTTTGGGCTGGTCTTTATTAGTAATAACCAGCTTTCTGGGCTTTGTGTGTGGCTTTTTTTCTGTTTTTGAGAAACAGTCATTTTGCTGTGATCTAACAGGGGGTTAGTGCTTTAACACTGAAGACCCTGAGAGAGAGGGTCTGGATCTGTGACCATTTAAATTGTGCTGCTACCAAGAGGAAAGATAAATGTTTCTTCCCAGAGACTCCTTCATTGACAGCGTACAGGACAACATTTGACTTCAACAGAGTTGCAGAGGGTCTTTCTCGTTCTTTTTCACCTGTAGCTCTGAGCCATATCTAGGGATATCAGATTCTGCTTAGGGCCCTCAGATGGCTAGGGCCCTGGCATGTTTTCTAGTTCAGTTCTGAAATCAGACAGGGAGCTTGTCTGGGCATTCAGATCTTCACAGATGGACACTTTTCCCCTGAGCTCAGAACATACAGATCTCATCTTGGAGATTTGGAAAACCTTCAGCATAGTATGGGGATTCAC
>JAFBMS010001149.1:0-46483 GCA_019788955.1 Albula glossodonta | reverse complement strand
CATAATTCAACAGGAGGCTAGCACAGTGTTAACAAGAATGTATAATTTTACCAGCTGAAAATGTTTAAACAGAAATCCTACAGTATTGTGTGAGAAGAATGCACAGAAATAAATACTTTATGACTGTAAAGACTGTAAGAGATTTTCTTTAAACTATTAGATTGTTGTTAATGGGGTGTGAAGGGGTCTTATTTGCATTTGAAAGTTTAAAAAAAAATTTTTTTTTACTAATTTTTACAGCATATCCTTTATAAGCATGGTAATGATACAGGATGCTAACAAGCATGAAAGGATTTATTGTTGACAGCTGTAGTCTACAATACAAAAAAAATGGAAGTTTGGACACTTAATTAACTTTGTGATCGCTTCCAGGTCAATATCTGATTAAATATCCATGAGCAAATGAACAGAGCACATCCATCCAGCTCACTCAAGATTAATGCAGGGGCAAACATTAGCGCAAAGGGTGCTTTAGCCTGAGGGCTGTATGCTCACCTCAGCCAGCGTGAAAAGGCCACACAGACATACTGATCTTTACATCAGGTCAGTTATTTTTTTGTTGGCATATATTTTGCTTTTTTGTGATGTTGTTGTTGTTGTTGTTGTTGTTGTTGTTGTTGTTGTTGTTGTTGTTGTTGTTGTTGCTGTTGTTGAGTTTATGGATAAGTCCAACTTCATCACATCTGCACAGTTTCTGATCCACAAAAAAAACTAAAAAAAAAAAACTCTGAGGCTCCCAAACTGACAGCAAGCTATCAAAGCATACTCAACTGGGTCTTGAGCAACAGTCACAATCTGATTGGCTGTCACAGTGAAGTCATTTGCATACTAGAGGCGTGGCCAAAGTCTGGGAGTGGATGAATGACTTTGCCTCTTACTTTGTCAGAGAAAAGCCATCCGAGAGGAGGTCTGCAAGACGCACAGAATGTATGAGTAGTTGTAGATCCTTCTTTTTCTTTTCCCCCCCCCTTACGGCTGGAATACAAATGTTGTGCGGAAATATGTTTAGCAAACGGCACCACAGTTTACGAGGAAAATTATGGGTAAGCAGTGTGTTTTTCACTGACTGTGGGGGAATTAGCAAATGGGGCATTTCAATCCTGCATTCAGTATCAGCGCTCAATGCGCTCAATTGTACGCTTTTCAAGCATTAACTGTTTGTTACCATTGCAAAAAAAATGTTTGCATCTCTGTTTCTGCAAATCTAGGTGACAGTAAATTATTTTTTAAAAGGTTAATTATGTATTTTGTTGCTCACTGTTCTTATTTATTTATGCATGGATATATTTAGAGCAGTCTGTAATCTGAGCAAAATTATATCTGGAAATTTTGATTCCATGTCTCATTCAAATTTATTTGAATCTCAATATTTGCAACAATAAAAAACAGTTCAGGTACAAAACTGTGGCAGAGTTCTGCTTTGACAACAGCAGTTTTACCCAGTGCAAATTAAGCTTAGGGTATCTCTTACAGAAGGGAAAGATAAAGGTTGCTTGTCTTATAAAAGTTTGTCATTCATTTTACTTTACAAAAATTAAAAATCAAAAGTTCACTTCAATTTAATATTTCTTTAAATTAAAATAGCACAAGACTTGAACTAAATTTAAATTAATAGTCAATAAATGCATTTTAAATTAATCTATTTTATTGATATATGCTAATGATATACTGATGATTTTATGATTGATTATTTTATTATTAATTTATTATTTTGCTGTTGTTTGAATTAAAAAGTATTGTTAAAATATGAGAACTCTAGTGATCAGTGTAAGATAATTATATGGTAACTACATGGTGATGCTGATGGTTATGACTTTATTGTTTCTTGCTGTTTTTGGTATTATTTTGCTGTTGATATATGATAAATATATCAATTTATAATTATTATTTTTA
Source organism: Albula glossodonta (assembly GCA_019788955.1). Classification (NCBI taxonomy): domain Eukaryota; kingdom Metazoa; phylum Chordata; class Actinopteri; order Albuliformes; family Albulidae; genus Albula; species Albula glossodonta. The sequence continues at coordinate 44,590 of JAFBMS010001149.1, read as the reverse complement.
TTTTTCAGGGATTCTGCATTCTCCTTCCCATCATTAGCCCTCTATACTGCTTTGCAAGCTTCAGCCAAGCGAAAGAACTCATCTACAGAGTCAGAGAGGGATTACCAAAGGGGAGCTTGATAGGGGCCGTTGGTGCAGACTTACAGCTGGATTTTTCTGTTGATCCTCCTCTTTTGTTCAATCTGGCACTAAAGAAGATCAGCCAGCAGTATGTGGACCTAAATAACACCACAGGCGAGCTGTATACGACTGCCAGCGTGATGGACAGGGAGGTGCTGTGCCAGGGGCTGCTGGACAGCCGTGACTGCTCCCTCTCTCTAGACATCTTCATCCTGCCTCAGCAGTACTTCCAGTTGGTCAAGGTCAGGGTCATGATCGAGGACGTCAATGACAACAAGCCCAGCTTCCCCTCAGACGAGATCAGGCTATCCGTCCCGGAGAACGCACCGGTGAACTCGCGGTTCGCGCTGGAGCAGTCTGCAGTGGACCCGGACGCAGGCGCGAACGGGGTGCAGACCTACTGGCTGGTCAACGACTTTGGGGTGTTCACCCTGGACGTGGAGGAGAACGAGGGAGGGGAGCTGACCCCCATACTGATTGTGACTGGCCCCCTGGACCGGGAGACCAAGAACGAGTATGAGACCAGCATCATCGCGGAGGACGGGGGCACCCCTCCACTGCTGGGGACTGCCACCCTGAGGATCACGGTCACTGATGTCAATGACAACTGTCCACGTTTCCGGGAGACGCAAGTGAATGTTACCCTGTACGGGAACACCACCAAGGGGACACACCTGGCGAGGCTCCACGCCCATGACCCTGACCTGGGCGCCAATGCCCAGATCACCTACAGCTACAGCGAGAGGGTCCCTTGGGACGCCCGGAACCTCTTCAACCTGGATAAGGTCATGGGGGTCATCAAGCTGGCGGGAAAGATTGACGCTGGGGCCGCCAAGATCCATAAACTGACCGTCCTTGCCAATGGCCCTGCCTGTATACCAGCGGTCGCCACAGTGATAGTGCGTGTTGTCAAGGTGTCATCAGGCCCGCCAGCTGTGGTCCCACGCTACATTGCCCCAGAGAGGGATGGAGTGGTGACGTTGAAGGAGTCGGAGCCGGCCTCTTCGCCAATCGCATTCTTCACGGTGAAGAACGCTGAGCAGCGGCAGCAGAAGGTGGAGTGCCACCTGGAGGGGGACGGGCCTTTTCGGCTTGCCCCCTACAAACTGTTCAACAATGAGTACTTGCTGGAGACCACCGAGGCCCTGGACTACGAGCAGCGTCAGGAATACGAGCTGGCCGTGGTGGTGCGTAACGGGCACGGGGTGGTTACCAAAACATTCCTGAAGATCCAGGTGACAGATGAGAACGACAATGCACCCATCTTCAAGCAGACCCTGCTGGACCTCTTCGTGGAGGAGAACAACCCCCCCAACACCTTTTTGGCTAAGCTCCACGCTACAGATGAGGATAGTGGGAGCCGAGGAGAGGTGATCTACCTGCTGGGGATGGACGCCCCCTCCATCTTCACCCTGGATCGTGTGACAGGGGTCCTGACCGTGGCCACATCACTGGACCGGGAGGAGAAGGAGAAGTACAGGTTCACTGTCCGGGCGTTGGACCGTGGTACCCCACGCAAGGATACAGTCGCCACGGTGATAATAACCGTGCTGGACCGCAACGACAACAGTCCGCGCTTCATCAACAAGGACTTCACTTTCTTTGTCCCCGAGAACTTCCCAGGATTTGGTGAAATCGGGGTCGTCTCGGTGACGGACGCGGACGCTGGGAAGAATGGCTGGGTGGCGTTGTCAATCCTCAATGGCAGCGACATCTTCGTCATCGACACGGGGAAAGGCGCCCTGAGGGCTAAGACATCGCTAGACCGTGAGCAGCAGGGCACCTACTTCCTGTGGATCGAGGCTGTCGATGGCGGCGAGCCCTCGCTCTCCTGCGTCACCATGGTGACCGTCCTTCTCCTGGACGTGAACGACAACCCCCCCTTGGTGCTGTTCCCACAGTCCAACCAGTCCTACATGCTGGTGCTGCCCAGCACCCAGCCGGGGACATCTATCACGGAGGTCTACGCGGTGGATAAGGACACGGGCATGAACGCCGTCATCGCCTACAGCATCATCCGAAGAAAAGGTGGGGAGCCGGGCTCATTCGACATCGATCCGGACACGGGGAACATCACGCTGAGGAAGGCCCTCAGCGACCGCGGCCTCTACAGCCTACTGGTCAAGGTCAGCGACCATGGCCAGCCCGAGCCACTCCACTCCACCGTGCTGGTCAACCTCTTCGTCAACGAGACGATGAGCAACGAGAGCTACGTCCAGAGCCTTCTGATGCGCGAGGCGGAGATAGAGGTGGAGGAGCATTCATTCGGCCTGTTGAGGGAGCACCCTGGGAAGGAGGAGGTATTCCCCTGTCAGGTGATGCTCATCGCCCTGTCCACTTCCTGCCTGGGGCTCCTGGTCCTGGTGGGGCTGCTGACGGCGTACATCTGCTGCAAGGCCAAAACTACACACAAAAGCAAAGTGGGCAGGAGGAAAGACACAGGCAATAGTGATTCGCAGGACACAAGTAGGAAACTCATATCAAATATAGGACACCATCCTTGTGCTTAACCCCCCCTCTCTAAACCCCCCTCCCTATTTGGCTGTTTACAAAACTTTTTAACAATGCTCATCATTCACTGAGTGTTGACATTTATTCCACAGAGGACATAATTTATAAAGAGCGAAAGATGAATATATTGTACATAATGTTTTATATATTTTTTGTAAGAAAAAAAGGATTTCTTCTATGTTGTGTGCAAAGGACAAAACCTGAGTCTGAAAGCCCTCCTCTCCCCCTGCCTGCATAAAACAAGCTTCATTCAGCTTGATCCAACAGGTTGGAAATACACACTAATCAGATCAGAAATCTGATATCGTTCCACCTGAAAAGAGCAAAGACCTTGCGCTTGGTGCATAAGAAATATCAGATTCATATGTCGCACAAAGAGCAATATGACCCCCCCCCACCTTTGTATCTAAAATGTTCCGATATTTTTTTGGACGGCATCTCACGTAAACCGAGTGTACTTTGTATTTCTATTTTCAATCACTTGTCAGACCTTTCAAAGCCTATTTATTAATTTTCCCCTTTTCCAGCAGACACCATGTTCAGAGCCATGTTTTTCACAACTGTGTGTGAGTTTTCCTGTTGTCCTTATTTATGGCTATACTCCTGTGAGTCCATCTTGTCAATACCATGTAAAAAAAAACAATGTTGATATTAAAAAGGCCTTTATTTTCATAGTTATTTTAATCTTTGTGTGTTCCTGCTGTCAGTGATGTACTTGAATTGCTTTTTCGGAAATGGGCTCCTCTTTAGCAAAAAAAAGGAGGTACCAATAGCTCAGTGGTTATATGATGGATTCTATTGCAAAACACACATATATATTAAGTGTATCCACCAGATATGACCTCAGTTCACTTGTGATAAAATCTGAATCTGTGTTGAATGAAGACTGCGTATTTCAGGAGAAAAGACAGACTTCCCTCTTGAGATCGTGAGCCACACAAGGCAGTCTTAGCTTCTGTATCATCACAAAATTCCGCTTTAGGAGACTGATAGTGAAAGCATTTTAAAAGGAAATTTATTTCCAAAGTAATCATTTGATCACAGGTCACCTGACACATTCCAGCCTGCCATAGAGCAAATTGTCATAGCGGTACTTAACCACAGTCAGTTAAGAGTGTAGCATAGTGATAACCACTGTGCAGTTAAGAGTGAAACAGAATTAGTACTGTACAGGAGCTGTGGACTCAGCTGAACTTTTTTGAGTAAGTGGATTTCATGTGTAGCTTCAGTTCATTTTTTTCCAGCACCTCTATCAAGTTTCTGTCTTCTGTTAGTGTTACATTCTTTGTTTTTCAATGAATTTTGATCTTTGCTGCATCATCTGTTAATGCAGGTGTTTTATTTTTGTTTGTTTTTCTTTTTTTGAAACAATCCCCCCCCCCCCACACACACACACACACACACCCGCAGAAGAGACACCTTGTTTTATGAGAGCGTGTTTTTTCAAGGTTTTTTGCCTTGATCACCCCACCCCCTCTCTTTGTGTTCTCACGCTAGTTTTTTTTTTTTTTCTGTGTGCGGGACATTGCCCCAGTGCCCATCTCAAATGCAGAGGAGCACCATATGTGCGATACTATGACAGAGTCTGCATGTCACCAGAGCTACGGCGTTTTGTCCAGCTCTGAGACGCAGCCCCATCAATACACCATTTTCTCGACCGTCTTGGTTTACACGGTCGAGCACCAGCCGCTAAATGAGGAGTGAGTGCAAGTTGGGTTTGGGTGCTGGTGAGTGAATGATGGCTAAGATGGGTGAGTGAGTGAGTGAGTGAGTGAGTGAGTGAGTGGGTGAGTGAGTGAGTGAGTGAGTGTGTGGGCATGTGAGTGAGTGAGTTAGTGAGTGAGTGAGTGAGTGTATGCGAGCATGTTTATGAGAGAGACAGTGAGTGAATGAGTGAGAGGGTGCATCGGGTCATTTTCGTAAAGGGTTGGAGTTCATCTTGAATGTCCCTCCCTGCCCATTGTCGCTGCTCTGGAACCGCAGCCATTCTACTGCGGCAAGCACCGTAGTGGTGAGCTGTTTCCAGGGAAACTGCCATGGCAAGTCAGGGTCCCGGGTGAGGCCTGTGAGGAAACACTCAAATGTCCGTATGGCGCTGCAGACGGGAGCGACACGTGCAAGAGTGTGTGTGAGCTGTAGATACTGCGGCAGACGCAGCAGAGATCTGAAACACGATGGCTAAATTGCTGCCTGGGCTCCCCCATGCCATGTGTGGGTACTCTTACAATGACAGGACACAGATTTTCTAACTATCCAAGGCTTTTTTAACTGTGATTTCCGTGTAAGCATGGGTGTGATATGCACGCTGAACTGACAAAAATAGTGCTTAGTGTCTAACTTCAGGTTTGTGTGTGTGTGTGTGTGAGAGAGAGAGAGAGAGAGAGAGAGAAAGGGAGAGAGAAAGAGAGAGTGTGTGTGTGAGTGTGTGTGTGACACAGTATTTAACCTGTGTCCTACGGCCATTTTCAATAGCTAAACTGCATTCTTTCCATATTAATTGTTCTCAGTTACTAATCTATGAAGTGAGTCAACAAAATTCCATGTGTCAACTGCAATAACGTAAATAAAAGCTTGATAGAATCGATGATTGATTTCCATGATTATTCATAAATAGGCACAACTGTCATTTCTCAGGGGAAAGACAGGCTTTTTCATGCCAGTCGTGGTTATCGGCAACATGAAAGGCTATATGTGAAACTTAACGTGTGCTTGTTTCCTGACTCAGAGAGAGATTATATCCAGACTTCTGTCTTGTACTTTAGTACCCATATTAACAGCTGCACACAGACACAAATCATAGTAAAGCTGTACCTTTAAAAAGTGTGTGCTGTGGATTACAAGGGTCAGCACTGTCACATGTGCTGTTCAATGTTTGACTGCTCAATTTTCATGGTGTCAGAGTTAATTTGAGGAAATTTGTCTTTCATTTGAAGTGAATGGGAGGTGATCTAGTGTTCCATATCTTTTGGGCCTGTTTGTATGGATGTCTCTGAAACTCCTGGTGCATTTTAACTATAAAAACAATAGTGAAAACAAACAAGTTAATAAATAGGGTATCAGAGGTCTATTTTGATTAAAGGCAACAGTGTAGCTTTTCTCTCAGGGACTGAACGAGGAGAGGATGTGGCATGTAAATCCCTTGTATCACTGCCAACTACCAATGTCAAAGCAGTAGGGCAATTTTTTGTTTTTGTACTTTAGCTGGAAGTGTGGTTAGGAACCACATATTAGGCTCATCATTTCCCAGTGTACACAGCAGAAATGTGTCTTTAAAATTAAAATGAATATTTAGTAGGTCACATTAATTTGCTAATTGGGCCATGGCTCGCCTGCAGGCCATATGTTTCTGTCACCTGCACAGCGGCACCAGTGCATCAGTGTAGCTTATGTCACCTGTCCTGCAGGTGAAACACAGGTGCACAGAATGAAATCCACTTAGCTGTTGTGCAGGGTCTGAATTACCCTTATCCCCACCAACTTAACCTTATATAGCCCAATATATATATATAGATTAATAACAAACGAAAACAGTCACCCCAGAGTCACAACTCACTTCCTGTGATATGTTTGTACTTTGCTGTGTGCACTGAAACTTGATGACAGACATTGAATGGCCTTGAGTCATTCATTATGTTTTATATTATGTTTAATAGCCTTCTATTACTCTGAAACTTATTAACAGGACACAAAATATTTTTTACATGTGTTTTGCTTTTGGCTTTTTTCTTCTTATTTGGAACCAGTTGCTTGCACAGATATTTGATACAACACAGAGTGTGTAATTTAAGAGAATTGGAGATGAAGGCTCTTTGAGAGAGTGACAATAAAACATTTTTCCCCTTTATTTCCACAGTGATCAGTCATTTCTCAGCAAATACATAATTGCCTTAGTAGCGTATCGGTTTACTTTTCTTGTGTTTCTGGGTAAACACTATGGCCTCTCGTAGCATTCAGTGCTACAGAGACCAAAACCAACAGTAATTCTATCCCTTTGGCAATAATAGGGCTTAATTATAGCTGTTATAATGATGAAACTCCCCTCGAGCACACAAAAACAAACACTGATTCTGATTAATACAACGACACGTTTAGCAGACACACTGTTCCCCGGTTGTAGGAGCTCATATTGACCTTTTGATCGCTGGTGAATATGTATTAATCTCCACAATGAATTTTGCCACCACTGCCTCTGTGATATTACTAGGTTGTCTCAAATTGTTTTTTTTTTTTTTTGTTTTTTTTTTTTGAAAGTCATTACAGTCCCAATGTGTGGAATTCATCAAATTCCAACACGGTACAACTGAGCATAACTAAACAGTGAATGTTTATAATTCCACCATAAAAATAAAAGAGAGGAAACTTTTAACTGATGAGATTTTAATCACGGTGAAATACAATGCCCAGTATATGACTGAGAGCTATAAATATTTAAAGTATTCAAAATCGCGTGTATCGTGCTGTCACCCAGCTTGCCGTCCCAGTCATAGCACACAATGATTTGCAACAGCGAAACAGATTCAAATTGGTTTTTCCTCATGCAAAGCGCTTTCCACCTCCTCTGAAAACGCATGGAAATTCCTCCTGATGGCTAAACTGTTGCTCACAAACCTGAGGCACTCAGGGCAAAATACTACACAGAAGCATCAATCTGAAATACATCTGGCAAATATATACTGTTTATACATATATATATACATTATTTTCTTTGCTTTTTAGCTTCAATTTGTTGCGTTTTCCACATTATTCTGATAATTAGCAGCTACACTGTACAGTACTATTTATTGTAAAGCCATTAGCAGGTCACACTCAACTGCAATCTGAACTTTCCCTCACCTTATAACCCCGAAGAATGGGGCTGCGGGCTTATGAAAGGATAATATCTGGAAGACTCCCGGCATGAGAAGTGCCCGCAGCATGTAAAAATGTAAGCTTTGCAAAGCATTCTGGGAGACGGACATCTGCTCAATGCTGTGTCATGTAATCTATGTGTTTATAGGCATGCATGCCATTTTGTGTCATTATACTGTCTCATGCATTAATTTTACATTCCAATGTTCCAGCTGGACACTTTTACCCTTCCTAATTCCTTTCGCATTTTCAATGGAACCCCAGGGAACCTCGCTACGGGCACTTCTCGTGCCAGGGGGAGGGGGAGAGGTGATCCTTTTTTGTATGTCTTTCCCCCTTTTATGTTCTCTTCTGATTGCCGCTTGCATGCACTGCTTATTCAGGGAAAGGCACACATATGTACGCTTGGCAGCCAGTGAGCCCCAAAGCTTTCTGGAAAATGGTGTATCTGAAATTACATTGAATTATTAATTGCGTAGACAGCAAGTAATTACCATCAGTCATGGACTGCTCACATTTCTAGATTGGCTTTATTGTTCGGGCTCTGCGCTGAATTCAGACAAATGCAGGCACACAATGAATGGGGGGGGGCTCTAGTTACACGGGTCCCAGAATGTGATTAGCTCCATGGCCCTGGTTATGATACAAATCCACCTCATCTCCGCTCTCGCCCCAGTTTAATAATGCATTCTGATATTATTCGCCATTCCTCAAATCTCCGTCTTTGATCGAGTGGCTGTTTCGGGGGTGGGGGGGGGGGGGGGGTGGGAGCTGCCACGCTACAGAAATAATTCAATCCCCGGCTTTCATCTCCTTTCGGATTAAGTTACTTTTTATTTTTCATCTGTGTAAAAAAAAAAAAAAGTTCCCTCTTCTGTCTCCTCTCTCACACTGCTCTGTGTGCTTTCCCTAAAATTAAATTTGTTTTTGCTTTCCGTTTTTTTTTTTTTTTCTGCAAGACAGGTTCTGTCATATTCTGTCACCAAGTAGCTTGTAGCAGGAAGCAGTTTGTGGGTTTGTCATAACACCTTAAACAGGAGCAGCAGAAGCATTCGAACCTGGCAACCATCCCTGGCAACACTTGCAAACGCATTCATCGATAGGGCTGATGGTTCTGCCATTTCTCCGAAAATCCCTCCCTACATGTGTTCACTAAGAGATCAGAACTGCAGATCACAATGAAACAGGATGGCAGAAACAGGCCAGCCAGCCTTGTCATTTAGATCACAGGATTGTGGTTGTCAAGGATTGCAGAAAGTAATTACTTTTCTACCATTCAGTCTCAAGGGTGTGTCTTCTACTGAGTGTCAAGCACTGTCATTCTGTCTTAGGGTGTACAAATCACATTCAAGTGTGTTTGAAGAATAAAATTCATTTAACACTCATGATGTGGAAGTGAGGTTTTATTAAAAAAAAAAAACTGGGAGTAGGTACAATATAGTATCAATGACTCAGTGATTTCGGCCAATGACCACATTGGCCTTGGACAGAAAAACTGTTTTGATTGGCTCAAACAAGAGAATGATTGAGTGAAACCCCTGCCTATCAGGGTTCACAGAAATTCATTTTGACCAACACTACTGAACACTAAAACAAATTCACAAATGAGTGCAGAATCTCTTTATTAAACCAACAATTTTTGAAAGATTTATTTTTGTGTGTGTGAAATATCTGCACACACAAGAAACAGAGATTTTGGATGCTGAATACATTTTGAAATAAGTTTGCTTTCCCATTCATTACTCATTATTTCTGAAGAGATGCACAATTCCCAGCGTGTCATAGATTTATTTTCTGCAATACTACCATTCCAATAGCTTTTCAATGAGAAACAACATGGCACATAGATGTATGATACATTAGGGTAATTTATAGCCATTTATGTTCCCAATTTCCTCTGAACTTCAGCATTCGGGGCCCGTGCCTGGCATAGCCTCGGTTTACTCAGGGGTCATGAGCTCACAGGTAGTTCTGTTGTGTGATTGGCTGGGGAGGAAAGCTCTGGCAGGTAGTTCTGCTGTGTGATTGGCTGATTTAGGAGTGTGGCTGCTCTGCTCACTGCCAGGCTAAGCCACAAACTAGGACACCAGTACTAAATATAATGTGCTAAACAGAGGTGCCACGCTAGCTCACAAGACTCATGTTTAGCCACTGCAAGACACGGGCTGGCTGCCCACACAACTCTTCTCTGCACTCAGTCTGGTAGAAATGACCCCGATTCCTGTTCAAAGTAAAAAAAAAAAAAAAAAAACAAAATGTAAAGAACCCCATCATGTTTTAGTGCTTCAGAATTGCAGCATGTAGTTTGGATCCTATCCCACAAAACCCATCTTCGCCAAAAACTGGATCCATCAGCATATAATGTGAACTGAAAATTGGGCCATAGACCAGTGTGATAAACTCCTCACAGCCTCAAGCGCTGTCAGTGTAATGAAGAAGACAAGGTGTACTGAAAAGGTGTGACAAGTCACATGATGTGGCCTGATTTCAATATCGCTAACCTAGCATGTATTCTCAAAATGTCTTACTGTGCTAACCCAAAGACTTGACTTAGCTCTGAGGAAGTTGTGAACATTAGAAGGTAGACGCACCTGTTTGAGGTTTGCTGCTTGGCATGCACCGCTCACTGTGGAAACAACAGAAGTGTTTCTTCATGCAGGTGAGCACCAGGTATGATTCATGCCGAACCTGTGCTCAACACTGAGTGGAAGGTCACACTGACAGTCTTGTGAATGGAGCAGGGTGGCTTTGACTTTCTCTTTGATCCTGCTCACTTGGGTAGCCATGACAACATCCCCGCAGCACTGACACCACAAATGCCTTTTGAAGAATGGGAGCAGTCGTTTTGAGGTGTCAGCCTCTCGGCCTCCATACTCAAATGCTTTCCAGTGTGAATACTGTTCATGTTCCTGCAATTTAAGTGAGGGATGATACACACTGCGTATTGGTCGACAACCATACTCAACTGAAACTACTCTTATCCCAAGTTCTAAATAAATATTATTCTTTTAGCCAGCTGGCAGGGATAGAACGTAGTATGACATCACAATGCACATTACAACAATACAGTCAGACAATATACTGGGAGGGTGAATGAAATCACTATACATTACGTTATGTAACCACTATACAGACAATCAATAGAATGGGACAATGGGTGACATCACAATGTAATCAAGGAAGTGGATGACGGGAGCATGCATTATATTTTGAAACATTTTTTTAAGTTGAAAAGAATGCTGTGGAGAAGAGTGCTAGTCTTTATTTTAAGCCCCTTCGATTGACAGCCAGAGTTGGCCAGCTCAGGTCATGAGGACTACTTGACCCACTTAAAGGGAATTTGCGTTTATACCTCATCTGTTTTGGCTTAGGTCAGCTCTGACCATGGACTAAAGAGTACAGTATCCTTTTACATGCAGATATTTGCATTGTCTCAAACTGTGGGATTTCTTTGTCAGTGCCTATCAGGAAGACTCAAATGAGCCTTTTCAATAAATGGTTACTGCACACGTTTGAAAAGGAAGCAACCCCTTGCATGTTAGTTACAAGATTAAGATTATCAGTAAATGTGCAGAGGGCAGAGACACTGAAAGTGTCCCTTTATCCAAGTCATGACCTCAGCTAAGCACTCATTAAGGCAAGACAGGGAGTCAGGCAAGGAAAAAGCACTTTGCCCTCATTTCAGAACTAACCATGTTAACAGTGTTTACTGCACTCAAAATAGAAAAAGGTCATTTGTCTTTGAATATAGCATTGAACATTGTGTATTTGTCTCAAAAACATATGAAAAACATTCTGAATATATAAAGCCACAAACCAAAATGAAACATGGAGTTATAAATTAAAATGGGACTGTAAACTAAAATTGGGGATCACCTGAGTTTACAGGATTGGCACCAAACCACTCCCCCCAGCTTTTCCTCCCTCCCCACCGTGCGCTCCACCGCTAGAGACGCCACACGTTCCACAGTCCAAGAACGTTAACTTGAACATGGGGGGCTCTTGCATGTGCCTTGGTTGGAACTTCAGCCCCAGGAGAAGTCCTTCCGTGCCTCCTGAGGGCAACAAATCCTGCTTATGAAGGATCACCGTCTTGTTTACCCGCGGTTTCCATAGCAACAGCCGGAGTTCTCGCGCTGAGAGGCGGGATTACAAGAGGGAAAAATGTGGTACAGTTACACTATAAGTTTAAATGGAAGTTGTCGTTTTTTGTACATTATGGCTATTATCAGTCCAGAGGAATTATTAGAGGAGACAGAGATAAGGAATGTGAAGGTTCCTAGTGTTGAGTAACACAGTATTCTGGACTCTAGGGTGTTCATTTGTTTTCCCATGGGAATATTCTTATGTCATTTTTCTCATGATGTGTTTCTGCAATACGTAGAGAAAAATAGAAAGCAGAAGGAAGAAAAACATGACAAAGTTACATGGACTTACAGTGTGGAAACGTGCAGCATTCCATGTTTAGTTTTTTTGAAAGAAGAGATTTATCCCTGTCTTATGCTAAGTTACATTAATTATTCTAACTCATCCGTGCATTCTATGGCTGGCTACATGACTATGTAAATTTTGAAGAAGTTATTTAATGTTCTTTGTATGTGCAACCAGCTCACCCAACCTCCTTTCAGTTTCATGAACCCACATTTGGGAGGAGCTACACTCAGCTGTCAATCAAGAATTTCTATGACCCAATCAGAAATGTATTTTCTCTTGGTCCAAATCACTAAATCACACAGTTCAATATGGCAGCTCCTCCCATTTTTTGTTCCATGAAGCTTCACTCCCCAACAGCAACTACCTTATTTTCCTTCCAGTGACTTTCACTTTTATAACTACTGAAGCAAAAACTATATAATTGCAAAGACTCTCTATTGCTTTATTGCCATTAGAATAGAATAAAGCCTGTCTCTCTATGCCCACATCCTTATCCTTATTAAAATAAACAGCCCCTGATTCGAGAATTGGTCCCTTGGTTTTGTCCTTATTTGTTTTATTTATTCATTTTAAAAGCAGTGTTCTTTCATGTAGCTGTAAAATGAGGACACCCACTCCATAGCTCAAAGAAAACTCTTTAGATTCCTGGAATTAGAATGAAACCAGTGCATCACAGCATGATAGAACAATGGTCCACTGCCACCCTGATTAGAAGTCTGACTTTGAGCATTAACTTCTGCTTTTAAATAGAGTACTGACGAACCAGACTCCTGTTTTTAATGACATTGAATGTTTTGTGTTTCATTTTTCTTCCCCAGATTGGATCAGTGGTTAGGGCTTCACGCTCATTAATTCCTTTGTTAAGGTGTCCGGTACAATTAAATCTCCACGATCCAGCTGGTTTGATCTCCAAAAGTTGTACGAAAAAAAACATTTTCATAATACATGCAAATAAATGCTGTAATTATTTTTGTTTTCTTGTTCAGTTTTTCCTTTAATAAAAAGTTTAAAACACAAAATAAAGTAAAATAAACCTCAGCCTCTCTGGATTTACATGACAATTGACCTTTTTGGTAATTCTAATTCTACAAGTTAGACTTGTAGCCTTTTTTTTTTGTGGCATTGCTGCTTTGGTTTTGTACTTTGATCAATTCAATATGTTCACCAAGGTATTATCATTATGATAATGATGACGATGATGATGAAGATTATTATTATTATTATTATTATTATTATTATTATTATTATTATTAGTGGTAGCTTGTGTTGGAAAGAGTAACTGCTAAATACATGTTGTTGTTGTTGTTGTTGTTGTTGTTGTTGTTGTTGTTGTTGTTGTTGTTGTTGTTGTTGTTGTTGTTGTTGTTGTTGTTGTTGTTTTTGTTGTTGTTGAGTGAGTAACCTTCCATGGAGCTGCTGTAAATGCACATGGCCTTTTATGGGTATGAAGCTGAAACTATCAGATTGAGTTAGCGCTGTGACCTCTGCCTGCCGCTTGTTAATTCCAGTCACTGGAGCATTGCAGCGCAGTCTCGAGTTTCCCCTGCCTCTCCTGTGCCGCTAATTTCCGGAACGATGCCTTCCACAGGCCCCCGATGTAGAGACGAGAAGAGAGTGAGGTTTCATGAAACAATAAAAAAAAGTGCGCAGAGATACAGAGATAGCGCGTGTAATCCGCCGCTCGCTGATATCAGCCAATCACGGTGTTTTCCTGTGGAATGCAAAATATTTTTTTTTTAGATGTTTAGATTGTTAGAACATGTCAGCGATTGGCCCATAGTGATTGGACATACATGGAAACTCACTCACCCATGAATACTCTTCAGTATTCTGAGTGGTACATCAATATCTTATGGTATACATATGAATTTACTGGGTGGTTTTTTCAGAGGAGGATTGTGGGATGGGTGAGTATTTAATAAACAGACATTAATATTTGCTATACAACCTCAGGTGAATCATACCAGGTTGTGTTTAACATCAACCGGCCTTCCCGATGAACAGTTGTTGAATAAAAACCCAACTCACACCAGAGACTTCCTTTGTGATCAAGCTGTAACACGATCATGGAGAGAAAGGCAATAATTTGCAGCTCTCTGCTCAGGTCTGATCTCAGTTGGGTCATACACCTAACAGGAAGGATGAACACACATTGAGAAAGGGATGGGAGGTCACAGGAGGTCATCAAGGGAAGGTGTAGTGGGAGGGAAGCACTGAGGTGGGAAAATATACTGCTGAGCATATAGCAGTAAATTAAGAAGACAAGACAATATATATCATCTATCATCAAAGAAAAACAGGAGGCTAGAAGTAAATCAAGGAGACAGAAATACGCTTCACCCGTAATTTTCTTCCACACAAATAAGATTTTAAAAAATAGTGGTGAGCGGTATGTGAAAGGTATGACTATTTTACCCGTTCAGTGCAGCCGATGAAAGCCAGATAAGGTTTTCAGATTAACACGACAGTCTAGATCGTGGTGCCAAACCCCACAATGCCATAACAATGTGAGTCTGTTGTGGATTTGACCCTGCCAGGTCCTTTGAGGCTAGTGGCTGCTTCCCAGTGGGCCTGGTGCCTGGTTAATCCATTTATAACTGAGGCAGAAGCATGCCAGAGGAGAACGCTAAGAGCGACTGACCCAATCTACATCCCCCCCCCCCTCCATCTTACCTGCCATCTCACGCCTGGACAGGTAACCCTGTGGAATGGCACCAAGCAGAGCATCAACCTTCTCCTGCAAATTTAAACGGAAAAAATGAAAACAGGAAATTAAACACTATGAAGTGCATCAACAGTACAATTTTATTTTACAGTAGATAAAATTCTATTTTGCTTGACTGGGACTCTTGGTGGTGTAGTATAATGGTTAGAGCACTGGGCTTGTAGCTCAGAGGTTACAGTGTAGTATAATGGTTAGAGCACTGGGCTTGTAGCTCAGAGGTTACAGTGTAGTATAATGGTTAGAGCACTGGGCTTGTAGCTCAGAGGTTACAGTGTAGTATAATGGTTAGGGAGCTGGGCTTGTAGCTCAGAGGTTACGGTGTAGTAGAATGGTTAGGGAGCTGGGCTTGTAGCTCAGAGGTTACAGTGTAGTATAATGGTTAGGGAGCTGGGCTTGTAGCTCAGAGGTTACAGTGTAGTATAATGGTTAGAGCACTGGGCTTGTAGCTCAGAGGTTACAGTGTAGTATAATGGTTAGAGCACTGGGCTTGTAGCTCAGAGGTTACAGTGTAGTATAATGGTTATGGAGCTGGGCTTGTAGCTCAGAGGTTACAGTGTAGTATAATGGTTAAGGAGCTGGGCTTGTAAATCAGAGTGTAAGCGACGTGGGTGCGGGCGTGTGAAAGAAGGAGTCCAACAACTTATTGGTTTTCTGGCTCAACTTTAGTAACGTCTCAACTCACAGCAGCTTAACAGATCGCCATCTTTCTCTCTTCTCTCCCCTTTTTTTTTTCCGCTCTCCCCTCTGCTTCACATCCCTCTCTCACTAGCGCCGCTGTGGCTGCCCTTAACATAACACTCTCATCCACAGTTCTTCAAAACGCATTAACCCATATGTAACCTTAACGTTTATACATAAAATATAACTTTTGTCATATGTAACCTTAACGTTTACACATAAAGTATAACTTTTGTCATATGTAACCTTAACATTTACACATAAAATATAACTTTTGTCTTACATATCTTCCCCCCCTTACAAAAAGAAGCGTCCTCGCTTCAACCGCTGTTGTAACAAAACTACTACTGTATTATCAACAAAGCAAGTAGAACAGCATAACAGTTACAGTTACTGTTTTTTTTTTTTTTTGTGTGTGTGTGTGTGTGTGTGTGTGAACAGTCCATCCCAGTCTCTGCTTTCCTTTTTCTTGGGTGCCGGTCCATGATGATCCAACATCTGCCGCGAGAGACAATTCAGTGATCATGCATGTAGCGCACAGGGGGACGCACACACCGACCTGATTTAGTCCTCAGCCCTGTGAGAGGCTGCACCACTGGAGTTAGTTCACTATGGCATCCTGCTGCCACATTGTCCCCTGCCCGTGGCGTTGAAGTAACCGGCCCTGGTGGTGACGAGGAAACATCAGCCTGAGATGGAGTAACAGGGCATCTGGGTACGCCAGGGCGCCTGTACACATAGGGTCTGGAGCCTGAGAGCGCAGTTAACCGTGGGGGACCTGGGGTGTTCACAGGTACCGCCTGACCGGACGGTGATGGTGGCGTGCCAACAGCTGACCAGGCAGAGCGATAAGGTTTCAGACGGTTGTAGTGAATTATTTTAGGCTTAGCTCTGGGGTCTCGTTGATCCAACAGTTCATAGTCCACTCCAATGTCATTTGTGACTGAGCTGAGCCGTTTTAACACTCTGAAAGGGCCAGACCACTTTGGTGACAGTTTCTGTCTAGACAGAGCAGGGAGGTCAACCCACACTAAATCACCTGGCTCATAGGCTGTATGTTTCATCCGACGATCATAGTAGTGCTTTTGCTGTGCGCCAGCCACCTCAATGTTATCTGCAACAGAGTGAAAGGCAGCACAAAGTCTCTGCAATACTGAATTGGCATAGCAACTTGGAGTACTGGAAGTGGCATCTGATGCTTTCGGGGGGTCTCCAAGAAGAAGATCAGCTGGTAGCCGAGGTGTTCGACCATGGACCAAGAAGAAGGGAGTGAATTTGGTGGAGGAATGAACAGTTGTGTTATATACAAACTCCACCTGTCGCAGATGCTCATCCCATTCACCTCCTCTTGTGTACAGCAATTTTGCCAACTGGTCCTTTATAGTCCATCTGACATAGCATGATAGGGTGACGTCCTTGTTTTGTGCATTTCCAACCGGGAACACAATTCTTTGCCAAGATCTGATTCAAACTGACGGCCTTGGTCAGTGTGCAAACTTTGTGGTACCCCGTGGCGGCTGATGTAATCTTCAAACAGACATTTAGCCACAGTAGTTGCTTGTTGATCCGGGAGAGCATATACGTTGAGGTACTTTGTAAAGTAGTCCATTACAACAAGTACATACCGATTACCACGTCGTGTGAGTGGTAGTTCAGTCAGGTCTGCTGCAATTTTCTCGAAAGGCCTGGATGTGACTATGTTTTGCATTGGGGCCTGTTGGTGTGGTGTCTGTGGTCGTCGAGCTTCACAGGCTGCACATGTGAGACACCAATCAGTTATGTCGCGTGACATGTGAGGCCAGAAACATCTGACCTGCGCCCCTTGTAATGTCTTTTGTGTACTGAAATGTCCAGAGAGTGAATGTCCGTGCAAAGTCTGGAATACCTCTTTCCGCAGGCTGGTGGGGACAACAGTCTGTAAAACAGGGTCACCTGGTGGGGGTCTGACTCTGCGACACAAAAGATCATCAACAAGAGTGAATTTGGGAAACTCCCTCCAGTAGTGTCTAATCTCAGGTGACACTGATTTCACGTCTGAAAACGGTGGCCTACAGTCAGTCAACACCCAATTCCGGACTATTTTCAAGTCAGGGTCAGCTTTTTGAGCTTGGATGAGAAACTGTCTGTCAATGTCCAGGGGCAAGGTGCCCTCAGCCACAACTGCAACATGTGGTGAGGCAGACTGCACAGGCGCCATAGCGGTTGACAAAATGGAGGCAGCCTCTGGTTCAATTTCCAGCCCTGTGGCTGAGGTGCCTGTGAAAGGCTCTATGGAGTCTGTTTGGGTGTGACTGGAAACACATCCCACCTGATTGGTTGCTACCACCGGGGTGGCTTCTTCAACTGCCTCAGGACGACGAGACATGGCGTCAGCATTTGCATGTCTGGTACCTTGTCTATATTCAATTTTCCAGTCATAGGGATCGATTTCCAGAGCCCACCTAGCTCTGCGACCTGTGGGATCACAATCCAGAGCCATCTTCCTCAAGGAGAGAAGGGGTTTGTGGTCCGTGATGATGCGAAAGGGGTAACCTGTCAAATATTGACGAAAATGCCTGATTGCCCATACGATAGCCCACAGTTCCCGGTCATACGTGGGCCACCGGGTCTCTGTTTTTGTCAACCTGCGGCTGCCGTATGCAATAACATTTTCCATGTTCTCAGTATTCATCTGTGCTAGAACACATCCAACTGATATGCTGGACGCATCAGTGAAGAGCAGAAATTCACTTGAGAAATTGGGGTAGGACAGGATGGGCGTGTTACACAGCGCGTGACGGAGGCTTTCAAATGCACTCTGCTCCACCTCGGTCCACCGAAATGTCTTTCCTTTCTGTGTGAGAGCATGTAGGGGCTCTGCCATTTTTGAAAACTGGCGAATAAAGCGCCGGTAGTAAGAACATAGGCCGAGAAATGCTCTCACTTCTGTAGGGTTCTTAGGCTCAGGCCAGTCTCTCACTTTCTCAATGTTTTTCGGGTCCGGTTTCAGGCCCGCTGCTGAGACAACATGTCCCAAGAAGGTCACTTCCTGTTGAGCAAAGCAGCATTTTGAAGGCTTGAGTTTCAGGTTTGCAGCTCTTAAGCGATCCAACACCTCCCTCAAATGCTTAAGATGGACTGAAAAATTCGGGCTATAGACAATTATGTCATCTAAGTATACAAGGCATGTTGTCCATGAAAGACCTTGTAACACCAGCTGCATGAGATGTTGAAAAGTGGGTGGGGCATTTACCAAGCCCATGGGCATCACCCGAAACTGATAAAGTCCTCTACCTGTGGTGAAAGCTGTCTTTGCTTTGTCTTGCTCCTCTAGCTGCACCTGCCAGTATCCTGAAGAGAGATCCATTGTGCTAAACACGGCAGAGCCCCTGAGTGCATCCAGTGTGTCGTCTGTTCTAGGTAAAGGGTGTGCATCTTTCACCGTGACTGCATTTAGGCCTCTGTAATCGACACAGAAGCGCCAGGTGCCATCTTTTTTTTTAACCATCACCACCGGTGCTGCCCAGGGGCTGTGGCTGACCTCCACTATCCCTTTTGTCAGCATTTCTTCCACGTGTGACTGAATCACTGTCTGCATCTTTGGGGAGGTGCGGTATGCACGCTTCCTCACTGGAGGTGCTTGGTTTGTGAAGATTTTGTGTTTGACAATGTCTGTGTTACCAAAGTCGGTACTGGTTTTACTGAATACATCCTGATAAGATGAGAGCAGATTATGCAGGTCAGACCTCTCTGCATCGGTCAGATTTCCACATTTAACATAAAAAGGTGGTTTAGTTGGCTGTGTAACACGAGGTGGGAGGCCAGAAGGTGGTGTTGGGCAGGTGGATACCTTACATACAGAGGCTGAATCCTGACTTATCTCAGCGTCAGACACAGGGGTAAACTGTCCCAACTGCATCCCTGAATAAAGCACCATAGGTCCAGGTGTGGGGTTAATAATGCGTGCAACAGTACAGCCATTTACAGCAGTTGACACTGTGCGGGCCACTGAAATACCATCCATCTCTAGTTGCCTGGGTTCTAGATAGCCGCTGTAGCTGAGTGATATGCCTGGACTGGTTATAGGGGGAATTAGAGCAACCTTGCAGATGATTTCACAGCGTGGAGGGATGGTGGTGTTCTCCATTACTTGGGCAGTACAACTAGCAGGTGCCAAGTCACTTTTACTCAGCAGGGGCAAAACATCATCACCCAGGTAACATAGCCCTGTCCCCAGGTCCAGAATAACCCCCTGAGAAACAAGGAAGTCAAGACCTAATATGAAGCCTTGAGTAACATTTCTGATCACTTGCACTTCATGTTGCAAAGTTTGAGACCCCAGCCTAAATGTGATGTCTACCATACCCAGTGTGTCCAGCCCTTGGCCAGTTACAGCCTGGGACATGATGTACTTCTTTTTAATAGGTCTTTTTGCTAATGAGGGGATTGACATTTTGGTGTGCTCGCTGATAAATGAAATTGTGGCACCTGAATCAAGCATGATGTGCATACCTGTGCCCTCAACAACACCATTCACATAGGAGGTTAAGTCTGTTCTGACATTGTCCTCAATGTTCTCTGATTCAATTAAGGGGACTGACATATCAGTACTACCACTAGGGGTCTGCGGTGTATTGGTGTTATCTGGTGTGTCAGCGAGGCAGACACTTGGGGCTTCGAGAGAAGAAGCTGGTGAACACCCCGCATCACCAGCTAGTGGCCGTTTCCCTGACGAAATCTGTCATGCTCCCCGAAACCACTCTTTGAGGGATGCTGCTGGTCCCAGTCATTATTTTGTCGTGCTGGGCCTGTGTCCTCATGCTCTTGGAATGAAACATGTCTGGCATAGGGGCTTGGGCTTCGCCGGTGAGAGTCATAGTATGGTCTGTTGGGAGAGGGTTTTCTCCCTCTGTGTTCTTCATAAAGGCTAGAGGCCTGGGGTAAGTAGCGGGGCTCTCTGTAAGGTTGCCGATACCTGTCAGATTCCCTGCGGGTGTACTCCTGATGGTGGCGAGCACTCTGGGGGGAAAAGCGCTCTGGGGAGGAGTGATGGGAATATGAATATCTGGATGGGGAGCGTTCATATCTTGAGCTCCTTGCATTGCGTCTCTCAGGGCTCCTCCCATATGGTGAGGGAGATCTTGGAGGGCGCAGGTGTCTGTCATAATGCTGCATGTCATTGCGCCCCTCCATCTTCAATTTCAGTGCAGCAAGATCCTGGCTTAAGTCTTTGACAGTAGCAGTGAGGGTTTTGACTGTTTTTCTTAGTTCATTGCTGGTTTCACTTACAGAGTTTACTGACTGTATGGTGCCAATGTCTCTGACCGCCACATTAGCTGAAGATGCTGGCATCGTTAATTTAGCTGCTTGGCGGGCCCGTTCAGCTTGGGAGGCGACCTCAAACGCCTCTGTAAATGTTTTCACCCCTCTTTCATGGCACTTGACCTGAAGCTCCAGATCCAGACCCGCGATAAAACGAGACAGTTTCATATACTCTGAAGCATTATGTTCAAAATCAGGGAAAGCTTCTTTGACCAGCCTACATATATCTGCAGCATACACCTCCATAGCTTCATTAGGCAGTCTGTGACGAGCATTGGGGAATGTCTGGAAAGATGCAATCACATCCTTTTGGCTGAAAGCAGTCTGTAAGTGCTTCTTTATTTCCGTATAACAGGCTTGGGTTTGTTGCGGCAGGTTATCCCACACAATGAACAGTTCTGATGATAGCCTAGTGGGAAGCTCAGCTGCTAACACTTTGTCCAGGTTCACACCACTGTCCTTGTAGCGTGCAGCCTGGATTACTTCGTAGCGGCGAGCCCATAGCTGGAATGATTCACGGCCATTGTTGAGGAAAGGTGGCGGCAGCGGAATGCCCCGCGGTGCTCCCTGTGTACTGCTGTGTGGCTACACAGGCTGCGCTGACGCTGCCGTGGAGCTGGTGCTGGCACTCCGCTGTTCAGCTGCGGCCGCATTCTGTACAGACATGATGGATTTTTTTTTTTTCCTTTTTTTTTAAACTTACTGAAGCTTCATGACGGAAACAGAAAACCGAGACGCGATCTCTGCATTCACTTGAAGCTAACAAAACAACAAAACCGTGACGGTAGTGGCTGCACTTACTGCCTTTTCGGCGAAGCTAAGTTAGCGACGTTAGCTTGCAGCTCGCTCCAGAGACTCACAACACTTGAGCAGAATCCCAACGGCCGATTCTCCACAGGAGATTTCATCCCACCGCTGCCACCAGTGTAAGCGACGTGGGTGCGGGCGTGTGAAAGAAGGAGTCCAACAACTTATTGGTTTTCTGGCTCAACTTTAGTAACGTCTCAACTCACAGCAGCTTAACAGATCGCCATCTTTCTCTCTTCTCTCCCCTTTTTTTTTTCCGCTCTCCCCTCTGCTTCACATCCCTCTCTCACTAGCGCCGCTGTG
The DNA here is from genome assembly GCA_019788955.1 of Albula glossodonta. NCBI lineage: Eukaryota > Metazoa > Chordata > Actinopteri > Albuliformes > Albulidae > Albula > Albula glossodonta. The sequence continues at coordinate 22,863 of JAFBMS010001149.1, read as the reverse complement.
GCTGCCCTTAACATAACACTCTCATCCACAGTTCTTCAAAACGCATTAACCCATATGTAACCTTAACGTTTATACATAAAATATAACTTTTGTCATATGTAACCTTAACGTTTACACATAAAGTATAACTTTTGTCATATGTAACCTTAACATTTACACATAAAATATAACTTTTGTCTTACAAGAGGTTACAGTGTAGTATAATGGTTAGGGAGCTGGGCTTGTAGCTTAAAGGTTACAGTGTAGTATAATGGTTTGGGAGCTGGGCTTGTAGCTCAGAGGTTACAGTGTAGTATAATGGTTAGGGTGCTGGGCTTGTAGCTTAAAGGTTACAGTGTAGTATAATGGTTAGGGTGCTGGGCTTGTAGCTTAAAGGTTACAGTGTAGTATAATGGTTAGGGAGCTGGGCTTGTAGCTCAGAGGTTACAGTGTAGTATAATGGTTATGGAGCTGGGCTTATAGTTCAGTGGTTCCAGGTTCACTTCTCAAACAGAGAGGCTTCTCTAAGGAAGCCATCTCACCTATAACTTCCTCAGTAAATACCAAGCTGATAGTATGTGGGAATGCACATTACTCCAGATGACAGTCTCTGCCAAATGTAATAACATACAGTGCTTACAATGCTTTTGTATGTTTTATTCATGTTATTAATTTGCAAAGCAGATTCTTTTGACAAGAGCAAATTGCACAGCACACAACAGGGTATCCGTTTGCAGCCTGCATAACCAAGTATTCCTTTACACAGCTAATATTTACTGGAGCAAGTAGGTCTGGTATCTTCCTCAGGGGCAGGCTGGCTGTGCCCCCAACCTTCATGCATTTGAACCTGCAAGCTCTGCAAGCTTAATTACATGCATGTACTTCTTAACTACTCAGATAATAGCTGCGCTTTAATGTGTCTAAGGCTGGTTTACCATACTGTACCCAGTACCTTAGAGAGAACATCATCATGGTATTTACTTTATCTATCCCAAGAATTATTAGGCTGTAAATAAAGATAGAATTGATAGGAATTAAAAGACAGACTTAACATACAAAGGAGAATCGAAATTGCATCGCATGCCCCTAAATGTGAAATTAAAAGAAATTAATTAAATTAATAATAAATACATTGTAAAAACTGAAATGCACTTCTTGTGATTGTGCAAAGCTACATGACCGAAAAACCCAGCCATTGTTTTCTGTTCCACAATCAAAATATACTAGACTGATTAAATCACATTACAAAACATTGAAAAGGTAAATATGAAGCAATTTGATAATGCCTCCAGAGGATATTTTCATTCCATAAATTTTCTTGCTTTTAATATAGATGATGATGTTCTTTACACACTATAAAAACAATCACTATTACATTCTTGAAAGTATAAGCTAATCCTCTGAATAGGGGAAAAAAGCTTCTTATAGGGGTTTTCTGAACATTTGTAAAATGATGTTATCATCATATTGGTCACTGACGACAGGCTATTAGGGCGTGGGGCCAGAAAGCCACGCCTTTCACATGAGTGACCAATCACGACAGCAGAAGAACCGACAAAACATGGAAACAGCACGAGGAGAGGCTCAGCTGAGCTGGTGCATGTGTGTGGCCTCGTGAGTCCCTTTCGCTTTAGGCATGAGGGTTGGAGGCACAACCTTAAACGCCTTTAAAGACCTTTGACAGGGTCTGTCATGTGGGACACATCCACAGACAGCCTTTGAAGAAATGCCATGTGACTGTGGACTGGCAAAAGCTTGTGCTAGCGGGTTACTCTTTGCTTTAACAATCTTGGCTTATCTATGGTTGTGGTGCCCTGGGTATTGGGCGACATCCAGGGCTCATACTGAGTGTAGGGGGCCATAGTGGGGTTGGGATGAATAAGGAGGTGGAGAAAAACATTAAAATTTTTGAATACATTATTTTCTAATTAGAAATGTAATTAACATACAGATAATTGGCTGCCATTGTTGCTTTAATCTCAGGAGCTTATTACTGTGAAGCCATGAAACTATATTTGACCATGTTAATAGTCAGATGTAGATGAATGGTTTTGACTGGATGTCTTAGAGAAAACCAATGAAAAACAGGTGGTAGATCTCAATTTGACCAGTGATTGGTGATTCCAAAGTGATGTGAACCAGCCTTGTTTGAAGCTACGTCAACATTCACAGCTGAGCTCATTAAAATGGAGTCTAGAATTACACAATTACAGAATTATTCCCTATTTATACAAGCAGTGCTGGCTGCCTGATACACTATCTTTGATGAATAAAAATTAGAAACATGGGCTTGACCTCAGTGCCAAGTACCCAAAGCCAAATTGCCCAATGAAATATTAAACGGGTGCAATAAAATTTACAAAAGAGGGCCTTTTATGGGTTCACTAAAAGCGGAGTGTGTAGTTAAGAAAGGAATCTGAGTGTCTAGTATAATTACATGATATGAATTTCATCTCAAACAGCCCATTAATTCTAACTGCAGTTTGGCCAGGAGTTTTCTGGCACACGATTTGTTTTAGTCCCACACCAGCTCATTGTTTCATGAACTTTAATAGCTTTCAACCTCGACTTTGGCTCACAAGTAAATCTAAGTGTTCATTTTGTCCTTGTCTTCACCATCATAATTCAGCAATCATGAAAATTAACTTGCCACTTTGATCTTGCAGAGAAAAAAGCATAACACCCTTATTTAGTTGTAAATAAAACCTGAGGACAAATGTTGATTGAATCCTAACCCATGTCTTCCCACATGCTCATGGCAAATAGTAAAATACCTCACATCTCCTCTGTTTTCTATTCCTATCATGGTCAGTCTATGTCGCTCTTCCTATTTCTCTCTCTCTCTCCCTCTTTATGTTCTATGGATATGTTCTATGGAGGATTTGAGTTATCTTCCATTGGCTCTGCCTTTATGTAATCGGCATCATATCTGTAGTATTAGAAATAGTGGAGGTTAGTTGCCAGGTGAAGCCACAGATATTGATGTCTGTAATGGGTTGGAGCTCTATCTGGCTGGCGGACAAAAGAAAAGCAAAGACACCAATTATCTTATCTCATAACTAACAGACACATTCCACGGTCGTACAGATTAGTGGTTTGGTGATTCAATCTGTCACTAAAGCAGACTAACTACAAACCTCAAAGCTATAAAAAAAAAAAATGCGACAGACAAAAGAAAATACCATGCTTAAAATGTGACTCACTTTGTGTCTCTTTGGCAGTGGGTGTTTCTCACACAAGTACTTCCCAAATAAAGAGATTAGGAGCAGGAGATCTAATCAAACACTCTGTTGACCCACCTCTTACAAGGCCACTTGCGTCTGTCATGAATGGCAGGGATGTTGCTTTACTTCTCCCTTGGTGTTTGTACAGCAGAGGAAACACAACCACTTGCATTCGCACAAAATGACTTTACACAGACAGCTCCAAACCCATAATGGCGTTGGGTGGTTTTGGAGGAAGATTTGAAAAATGCTCAGATGTTTTACGATTGGCTGTAATTGTGTATCACAAGTTTTTTTTTTTTTTAATGTATACTGAAGTTGTTTAGTTGTTTACCATTTTATTGCCATTTTGTTGATTGATTTATTATGCAACAAGTACTATTATTATTTCTATTGCTTGTTTATTGTTTTACTGCTGACTGTTACAGTAAGCTTAAGCAGGGTAACTTGTGTCATATTTATTGTCCTTTTTTATAGAAACCTTTTTCCCCTTTTTTCCACCCCAGACTCAGCCAAACTTGATGATCTCCCAACGAATCTCTTCCTGTCAGTTTTAGGGGGATACAGCCATGAGAATTTGGCTCCGGAGATTCATGACTAATTGACAAATAATTCAATGTCTCACTTCTTCCTTCGTTGTGCTCCACCACCTCTCAGTAATGGAGGTTCTTCTCATCCTAGACTCAGCTCTCTGCTCTTGGCTCTTGTTACCTCCCTTGCAGGGTCATGCTGACGTTCTCCGTGACACTGTAGAAACTACTATGGCAATCAACTCCTGCTGCTCTATTGGCGATCCAGCACAGCAGAGGTCATTTTTTAGGAATATCTTCCATGAAAAATGTGAGGTTTTCCCTGCTGTGTGACCACAGGGTCAGGTTCAATGCGGCCCAGCCATTTCATTAAGGCAGCTGAGTCTCATCCTTCAGGGAAAATTGAGTAATGAAATGATTAGCAGTTAGCGGGGGGTTGGGCCCTTCTATCACACAGGCCTCGATGGTAATTGTGGCTTTTCCCATTAACTAGTTTAATTTCGTTTAGATTGTCACAAGTCACATCAAAGACACCTGGCAGTGTACTTTTCTTTGTTAACCACAAAAAAGATATTCTGTGTTACTTCAGCTGTTTGATTTAATTTAATTTAATGTTGTTTTCACATCAAGTTTGATTAAATTTGCACGGTTCACACAGGTTTGTCTGGACTGTAATCAAATGCTCTTGAGGCAGAGGGTAACGCATGCAAGTGCTCGTCCCGCACTCCCCCTCAACATGACCTGATACCTCTCTCTGGGGTTTCCCTGTGCGTCAGCGTCTGTAGAACCGTTTGGCTTGAACTTGGAGAGATACCTGGGAACAGAAGTTAAACTTGTCAGGTGCACTTTGTTGTTTGCGTGAGTGCATGAGAATCAGATGCAGCAAGATGTACTGCAGGTGGTACTTTCTGCCTTTAAACAGATGTTCATAATGCTGATCAATATACAAAGCTAGGAATTATTTCACACTTTAAATGGGAGGCTTTGCCAGCCCCACAAGCAGTTCCATTCATCACTTAGTCCATCTTATGTCATCATGTTCACACAAGCATGCTGTTTCCCCACATTCTTCACAGGGGCTGTATTTTTTTTTTTTTTTTTTTGCATTTTCTTTTATTATTTGGCCATGACAGAAACACTGCCTCATTCTCAAAACACCTCAAATCACCTCAAGTATCACTTTTATTTACCTCCCATGAAGTTCCTTATCAGGCCATGAATGACAGACTCAATAAACAGAACAAAAAACAATATAGCTGTTGATGTTTGAACAGTTTCTTGAAAGACACGGGAATCCCTGCCAACTGAGATATGCCCTTCTCCGGACAATCATGCTTCGCCAAGCGACTCTACAAACCACAGCTGGCACTGGCTGGACTGACAGATTATGTGATCCATTCATACTCAGAAACGAGGTGTACAGCACAATAACCAACAACTGAATGATTTTGTCATTTGGATATTAAAGTAACATAGTTTTAAAAAAAAGTATACAGTGACTTAGATTTCTCCTCGATATGAGCTTTGCTTTGTGGGTGGAAGCCAGAGAAAGCCCACATAACAGGGAGATCATGCAAACTCCACACAGAAAGGAAAAACTGCACTCGGGTCCTTCGTGCTATGGGGCCGCACACGCATTGAACTTCAGCCACTTTGAGCCACGTGCCACCCAAGTGGTGTTCTACTGGATCTTTTTCATAGAACGTGTGAGAGCACGGCAATGCTAATACATTGCATTTGCACCGTTAACACCATGCATTGTATGGTGTGTTAGATAGTCCATGCCAGTCTCCCGTCTCATTAACATTTAGCCTCTTAAGTATTGATCTCTTAGGCAAATCAATGTTTTTCCCTCAAATGACCTGCTTGGTGGCCACACACGTGCAAGGATCAATATCAACACGCTTGACACAACAATATAATGTATAGCATGAACCAGGCTCTCTGTTCACAAATTAAAGCTTGTCTTTTTGAATGGTTGTACTTTAATTCTTCACAAAAATTTTCTTGTGAGCTTTGGAAAAGTAATACGGCAGTGACCCTTAGTTTGGTCCGGTTGGCACTTACAATAATTACTGTGACACAGGCAGTTTAAGGTTGGATGGATGGAACCAAAAAAATCTTCTTTGAAAGAAAAGACTCAAAATAAACAGAGCTCCTTTAAAATCATTAGCGTGCAATGTCCCCTTTTTGTAAGTGAAGACTGCAAAGTTTACTATGCATGCCTGTCTCATTCAACTGGAGCATTTGGCGCCTCATCAAAAAGCTTCAAGGTTTTTGAATTAGACCTGAATGCCAGATAAAAGGCAGGTAATGCTTGTGATTTGTGACAAGCTCTTATCATGCTCAGAGTTTTTTTCAATGTTTCCTTTTGTTTCATTTTTGATTTGAAACAAATAACTCTAAAAATGAGGGATGTTTACCAACAGTAAGCAGGTGAATTTCCTGTGTTGTAGTCTACATGCGATAACTATCTTCGCAAAGAATTTTGAGCCTGTTTGCCAAGCATGTTTATATTTGCGTGTACCTCTAAACAAGTTTAATCTAGATGAAAGTTTGAACATTCTCACTTGAGACAACAGAGTCAACAGAGACTTAACATTCAAATTTGTCTTATCACGGTATATTTATCTTCTTATGAGTATCTATGAATTTTTATACAACAGTTAGTTCTGACCAAGTCATTTGATTGGCCAAGAGGCATTCCATAAGAGCTGATATTGAGTATAACAGCACTGGGACGTTTTACTATTATGTATCGCTTTGCTTTACAGATGTTCCAATTCAATCGTTGAAAACACCAGTGCGAAATTGATATGCATTTACAGACATCGCAAATGTGGATACGTTTCCATGTATGATAAAAAAAGAACCGAACTATCACTAGTCTGCAGTTGGGTATGATAAACAATAGCTAGCTAGCAAGCCTACCGTATTTCCAGCCCGTCCATGTATGCTAAAATCAAGCTCACTAGCCTGTAGTGGGCTATGATTAAGTGGCTTGCTTGCCTGCCGTATAGCTAGCCTTTACGTGTATGATAGAAATTAGCTGGTGAGCCTGCTGTCAGGTATGAAAGTAGCTAGCTAGCCTTTTTGTGTATGAAAAAAAACAGTCAGGAAACTGTTTATGTGTTGCTTGACAAAATGTGTAAATGTTATCCTGAAGGACCTATTTTTGTCGGCAGAGCCGAATAAATGAAAAGACAACATAATTTGTTGTCTCAAATTATTGTTACTTGATAATTAGCCTTGTTTGTTGAACTGTTGTATAAACACAATATCTTATATTGCTTAAATATGATATATAGTCATCTTTAAATGAGAAATGAAAGTGTCAGTGTCTTCAGTATACATGTCATGTGTGGTCTTTCTCTGAGACGTTATTCCTAGAACCTCAATAAAAAAATAAGTCTCAAACTAATTTTGACTGTTGCAGCTGAGAGGTCAACTGTCCCATGCGACAAAAACACACACACTCTTAACTTCAGCACATATAAACACACATTTTCACATATTTCATTTTCTTCTTCTTCTCCTTGACTATCGTTCTTACCCATCTGAGGGAATAATTATCTCAGCACTCTTGCTGAGGAGAATCCCTAAAATTATAAGCTTATGAATCGGAGACGTCACGCAAAAGCCCGGACCTTGCTATACCTTGTCAAAACATTCAACAAATGCAGGCTTTTAAGATTTAGAACTGTGCTGTTCAGTGTCGTTTTCAACAAGATCACCTCTTTTCTTTTTTAATTCGATGCCAATGTTTTATGTTGCAACAGCCACATAAGTAGTAATAGACGCAATGTTTTTAATAACTTTTTTTTGTGTTGGAAAGGACCAACAAAGCGTCATGCTTTTGATATAGTATGTTTAAATAGTGGTTTTAGTAAAGATTTGTTTTCCTAAGAGTGTCACACCTTTCATTTAGCCTGCACGCAGTATTTTTTTAAGAACCTGAGATGGCTCATTCTTGCAGTTACAGTCTCTTTGCATTGCCTGACTCTAAATGAGTGAAGAGGATCAGTCTGTACTGAAAGGTTTTTTTTTGTTTCGTCTTGCTTTTATCTCCCTCTGATAGTTTTGGTCTCCCCTACTCTTGCTAACTTTTGCCAATTTACTGTCCCCCACAGGTGCAAAGTCATTTAGCAGAATGCTAAACTCCTGCATTCCATGGAATCTTGAAATGGGTTCAGAGCAAGCGATGAGTAACCTCGAATTTCAGGCCGGGCGAAACTGACACCTGAGTCACCGCGAGTGAAAGCGAGTCGAACTGCTCATGCTCAGTTCAATCCGAAATGTCCCCTGAGAGAATAGAGGCTGAGCTGCTTGGTGCCTTTTCTTTTTAAGACACGGCTCACATAAAAGAATTAGCTTGCCCATGCAGCTTGCGAAGGCACGGCCTCTGATGATCGCTAATAAGAGTATAACTGGATGCCAAATGGGTGATGGCTGATCCTAATGATTCCTCTCTCTAGTCAGTCAGGGTGACACTCATTCCACTTCAAGTTAGCCAGTTTAGGTAATAAACTGCTATCCAACTCATTAATTAAAAGAAAGGCCATAATATACTGGAACAATATTTCAAGTAAAGCTTTGTATTTCTGTTTAAATGCCCACTGTGATTGATTTTGACATTTTTCATGTGAGGTTTTACAAGTTTTGTTTGATAATATTGTCACACAGTGTTCTCTGTCAGCCTATAATAGATAAGGTTATGATATGAATGGGGAAACCTGACTCTAGTTCAGAACTCCTAAATCTTATGCATATGGACCCTGGTCTCTAGAACAGTAAAACACCCCATAATCCAAAAAATCTAATCATGACTATGTCAACTGCAGCCAGGAGTCAAAAATGACTTGTATAACTAAGTATAATATGGATTAAATAGCTAAGTATGTATTTAACTGAAAATATCTTTTAAGAATATCATTAGTCATGCCTGATGTTGCCCTTGCTGAGCGGCTGGACGGCTGGTTTTTTTTTTTGCATTTCAAAACTGGCAACCGATTCAAAATAAAGAAACCAGTTGGGTTACCCATTTAATCAAACAATGCAACCAATAAACTAGTTCTGACTGACAACAAGATGAAAGAATAAAAACAACCACACCCTCTGAACAACAATAAACATCTCAGGATTGCATTGCTTTGTAAAGTCATGCTGTTTCGAAATGCATTCTTTCCTTGATACTTTCTCAGTCACAATGCTTGTGCAATTTAAGGCAACAGTTGCACACTTATGCTCTTCTGTCTTTACATGAGAAATGCAAATTTTTAGCCCCCATGTTAATTCACCCATTTCATGTGCTTAACACTTCATGAAAGGAGTCCTGGGACATGATCGGGAAAGTTGACCCTTATTTAGGGAATCGCTGCATAATGTTGATACAAAGATGTTCTTAGAGTCAAATTTGATGCTGTGCTGTTCTTTTAATCTCTACCTGGTCTCAATTCTATGCCAGTGGGTCCAATCTGACATGGAATGAATCCATTGTAAGACCCTTTTGTAAGATAAGGCTTAAGGGGCCTTCCGGTGTATCCTTTGCAGAGTAGGCTATCCCATTACTCTTTACATAAAACAGAAACAGTGATATTCTTGTAAAAATTTTGATTCTGTAATATATTTGGGTGATAGCTGGGATATTTTGTGACTTTAGCCAGCTAAGGAACTAGCGATCACCACTCTGTCCTACAGACCATGCTAACATATGCTATCCAGTGATCGCCATAATATCCTACAGAGCTAGCTAACATATGTTTGCCAGTTATCTGTGGATCCAGCTGATCAGGAGAAATTATTTCACTGTTTTACTAAAGAAATTATCATAATTTTACACCATAAAGTAGCCTGTTCATCAGGTAGAAAGCCATTTTGTAGTAGCATACTGACTAAATTATCTGCCAGACCTCATTGTCTGTCAGTTTTGAGAACATTGATCTCATGTGTGGTACTCATACAATTAATCTTTGATACTTTAGAGGATAATTGTTTCAGCCCCGCTATTAAAGGAAACAGGAAACAGCAAATACCTTGCAACTGAGACACAGACCCTATGCTTTCTGGTACTCATCTCGTTGCATTACCATAAGGCCAGTAATGGTCTTTATCTTACAGATCAGCAAAATGCACCCAACACACATATTGTGTAATTTATCTTTACTAAGGGGCAGATAATGTAAGATTGTGCCATCTGGATCATGCTCTTGGCTTTACAACAATATTATTTACATAATCTATGACTTATTCATATGATTTTTTTTCTAAATCCAGTCACATAGACTGTAGAGTTTCTGAGCTAGCATGGAAATGAAAATTGTTCAATTACACTTATGGCCAGAGGTCTGCATGGGTGAGGCAACAATTGGCGAATGGGGAATGGTAGGGGTAGGCCAGTGGAGCTGGGAGGTCTCCCATCACTCTCTAGCGCCCACTTCTGGTCAGACTGGGTAAAAGCGGATAAATGACTTCGTTATCCTCTGACGAAATAGGCAGCATGCTTTTTTTGTTCGTTTGTTTTTTCTAAAGGCAGTATGTAATTGTTGGTGCTGCAAATGTGGGAAAACTGAAGCGTTGGTCATCACATGCATCGGAGGAATCATGCACCTGTGGCTCCCTCCACCTGAGGTGAGGAGGATAGGGCGGCTCGCAGTAGATGTAGTTTGGCAGAGTCTGAGTGGAAGAAAGGGGAAAATGGGGAAAGAAACAGATATCAGCCCATTATTTATTTATTTTGTTTGCTTGTTTAGTGCTATTGTATTTAAAGCAATGATTAGATGCATTGCAGGTTTTTACAAGGGCTAATATCCACCTGTACTGGTATAATACTTAAATAAAGTGAAATACCATCAGGTGAAGGACATTAATGCAGTCTTACCTGGTGGTTTTCCACACTATGTCCTCAGACCGCCTGGAGTGAGAGAGAAAGAGACAGCGGAAGAGGGCTAGTAATAACACTGAGCAGCTATTTTGCATATAAAGCATTTATGTTTTATTTTCAGATTTTTATACACACATACATAGGATTAATCTGTAGCATCCTGCAGACACCCACTTACCCACATCCTGCAGACAGCTCAGGCCTCATGTCCATTGGAGGGGTAAATTGCTCAGTGCTGCCCTTCCCCATGGAAAGGACAGACCTCTGACTCTGTCACTGTCCAGATCCTCTCCTAGCTGCCAGAGGCTAAACCGCACATCCCAGCCAATGGAATAATGTTCTTTACAGGATTCCCATTAGCATAGTACATTACAGAGCAATGAAATAGCACTCTATAAAACAGTATGATGTGATAACACTCTACATAGAGAATGAATTGATGAAATAGTACTCTATCAAGAGCACAGAGAGATTTAACATGGCTTTATACAGTAATAAAACCCTGGGTATAACCAGCTCACAGTGTTCAGATCATCTCCCAGCCTCCAGGTGATCAAAGCCAATGGAACAACACTCTATATAGAATACAGAATGGATGGAATAATGCTCTATACAGACATAGTGATAGAATAACATTCTATGTATAATACAAAGTGATGGAAGGGTACTCCATTCCGGAGTAATAAATAAACATTACAGAGTAACATTACAAAGAATCATTACGGAGTAATAAATTAACACTCCATAAGGAGTAAGGCACAGTAATGCTCTGTACTCTGTGGAAATGACATTCTATAAAGAGTATGAGTGATATAGAGAACACAGAGTGATGGAGACTAAGAGGAAGGGTCCACATTGGCAAGCCAGCAATTGGTCCAGGCTTGCCAGAGAACAATTGCTGAGGAGAAAGTTGGTTAAGTTCATTACATAAGTCTCATTGCTCACTACAGAAAATTCCCGGTCACCAAGGTGCCTGCTGAAGTAAAAAAACAAATACATCCTCTGGCAACATAAATAGAAGTTGCTGGTACATCCGTAGTGTGAGACATGGCACATGAGTCACATGAACTGTAACAGTTGCATGCGTAAGGCTGTCTCCTAAAAGTAACACGAGAGGGGTTTTGCCCAAGAGAAAGCAATCCTGCTGAGGTCTGGTTGGGAAAAAAAAACGGGGAAGAATATCACAAAAAACTTTCTCCCCAGCCCATGAAATAATGCTCTGTATAGAGTCCGGAGCAGAATTTCACAGGCCCATGGCCCCCCCTCCCAACCCCCACTCCTCCTGTTACCGGGGGCCCATGGGGGTCAGGTTCCTGGGGGTCTCTGGAGAGTCTTCCACCTGGGAAACTCACCTCCAAATCAAAGGTCCCTTTATAAAAACATCCAAAGAACCCCCCCCCCCCCCCCCCCCCCGCACCTCCTCCTCCACCACCCCCCCCCCCACCACCCCCCCCCATTTAAAAAGAAAAGAAAAACTTGTGAACACCGTTAACAGGCTCTAAATTTCATGCAAAACGTCAGTTAAAAAAGTATTTTGAATGAGTGAGGAAGATTTTTTTTTTGTTTATACAAATATATTTTTTATAAATTAAGGGAGAATCTATACCATAATGAAGGTTTACTTTCTCTTTGTTCACCTAATGATGTGCAACTTGCTGCCCTCTTTATGTTTTAAAAGTCATGTATTAAATTATATTATAGGATTACATTATAGATTAGTTATGGTGTAAACAGTGTGGAGCAGTTGGAACTGGTCTGATTTCAGTGGGCTGGATCAACTCAGTGGCAAAGTGATAAGGCATAGATGTTAAGTTTCAGACAGCACATACCAGACTTAACAACAACAAATACACTAACACAGAAACTTATCTTAGAGGAAATTAAACAAAATTTTAAATTCCCTGGAAAAAAAAACAAATCTTACAAGCTCACGTCATCCACCTCACCCAGGGACTCCTGGAGGTCTTTCAAATGAGGACTGTAACAATTCCCCCATTGTTTTACCTGGCGTAAGAACTTTGGGTGGAGGAACACACAGGTAAGAGGAAAATGACTCTAATGACACTAATCTGACAGGTAAGAGTGGAAAATTAGTCTGGTAGTCAGGTTTTAGAAATGGTTACGGAGGTGGTTGCAGGTTCATTTCCTAGGCAGGGCACAGTTGCTGTTCCCATGAGGAAAGGCAGTTCTTTTTCAATATCCAGCTGTATAATCTGACACTGTGTGTGTGAAATGTTCCATGTAATTCAGCAATGGTGAAGATATTTTGCTCCATGAAAATGAAAGGTCTTTCACTGAAATCATGGAGATCAGATAACTCAGAAACACCAAGGTTAGATAAAGGGGGGAATGTGTAAACATTCACTTTTAATTCCATCTAGATATGTTGCGTTAGAAATCATCACTGGAAAACACAACAAACACAAACAGAGCAATATTTTGTTACAATATATAAATTTATGAATTACAATGTACTAACATAAGCAGTTACAATAAGCAGATAGTAAAACAATACACATGTAGGATATCAGAAGCTGCTCTATAAATATCTTTCTTAAGTTTGGTATACTGAAGCAGCTCACCAAAGTACCGTAATCACGCACATAATGGACGGCAATGTGGTATCATGGGTAGGGGTCTGGGTCCATTTCCCAGGAAGGTCACTGCTGTTGTTCACTTGAGTAAGGTACTTAACCCGAATGCTCAAGCAAATGTCCAGCTGTTTAAATGGATACTGTGTGAAAATGTAGAACTCTGTAAGTTGTAACTCATGAGAATGTCTGGTAGATGCCTAAACGAAACATCTTTTTCGAATATTTCAATTAAAAATTAGTATAAATAAAAAGTTTAAATAGTGGTGAATGAGCCAAAGGGCTCAGAGATATTAGACGAAAGGAGGGAGGGCAGTGACAGAGGAACGGCAGCCAGAGTCACCAGCTCTGGATCAGCTTGGATCACTGAGATTACTGCAATTTTTTCCCAGATCACTCATCGGCAGATTTGCTATCAGTTAGACATAAAGCGGTTAACGGAGAACAAAGTAAAAAAAAAGTAAATCGCAAAGATTACAAAAACATAAAGAAACCTGTCATCAAGGCTTTGTCGCGCTGTTTATTTTCAAACACGTGTGGTTATCCGGTTCTGGGGGGTTGCATGCCATAACAGGGAGGACTGGGGGCAGTAAGGGTGAGGGGTGTGGGGTAATTGTGAAATTAACCAGTGGTGATTGCCTCCTTAGTTGGAAGCACTGTGTATTCTCAGACTGAACTGCCGCTATTGAAGCAAATAAAACCACATCGCAACAATTGCAAGGATGAGTTCCAGACGCATGTTTGTGCATGTCTGTGTAGGAGGGAGCGAGGTGTGTGTGTGTGTGTGTGTGTGTGTGAGAGAGAGAGAGAGATTAAAGCATGTAGACAGTCTAGAGCTGGCCATGCATCAAATCTTGACATGCCACAACAAATATAAAAAATGTAATTGATTGGGGGGGGGGGGGGGGGCGGAAAAAAACCAGCAGGACTGTGAGTCACGTTTCTGACGCAAAAATATTATCAATAAGAACTCATAAAGGTGAAAGGGTTAACACAAAAGAATATATGATCACTCTAGCCTTAAATGTGTTGACATAGCCGCATGTTTGTGGTAGTAATTGTGGTGATTATTCGCATTTGGACACACAGCCCCCCCTGCATTGGTGCATTGGTTCTTATCCATTATGACCATTTGAAACCATCAAAGCGACAATAACACAAACAGTGTCCGTCTCACAGTGAGAGTGAATCTGCTAAAAATCATGTCACCCATGTTCCCTATTGGTGGTGGATGCTGCATTGTCTCAGATTCTTCAGTATTTGAAAATAACACTCAAAACACAAATTTTACTCTTTGCACATGGACTAAGTTTGAAACTAAAACATGTATATGTCAGGTTATGTAGTATACAAACATTCTTAATAAATTGACTGTATTTTTTTTTTTTAATTAAGATATTTACTCTTCTTTCCTAGTGGGCACCACAATGTCAATGTCTTATATCAATAGAAGTTGGAAAAAATAAGTTGGATCTTTTATTTATCCAAGAGGTAGCCCTATTGAGATTCTCTCTCGTTTGAAAACCCAATTTCCTAACCCATCATCTTGCTGCCCTGTTCCATACAGCTCAGTCATGATAAAAATGCTGCAAATGAGCGAAGAGATTAAGCGATTTTAAAACATAAAAAAGGCCTGCTGTTCATGTAGCTCTGCTTTGTCTCAGGACGCCTCTGGATAGGACGGGCCAGATCCCCCTGTGGGTGGAGATCGGCAGACCCGCAGCAGTAAGTGGCGGTAGCGACGGTGCCAGTGACCTGCAAGCGATACCTGGCAGCCGCAGTGTGGGTGGGCTCCGTTACAGCCCGGGATCGGATTCCCCCCCCCAACCCCGAGCGGTCCTCAGGGAACCGGGACACACAGCCTCCCATGGGCTCCGTTTACAATTCAGCTGACCGACTTTGAATGATCACCCCAAAAATGGGGTTTCACCCCACTCCACCCTTCTCAGCAAGGTCTGTCCTCCAGAAGAGTTAAAACACAAAATTTTTTCATTTTAAATAAAATAAAATGAATTTACAAGCATTGCTTATTTATTAATGTACATGCTGGCTTTCAAGCTGAATAGCACACAGTGATTCAACAATTTTACAATTGATTTTGTCCCAAATTTAATAATCCTTGGCTTTAAAACAACTATTGTTTCAAGTGTGATTAATCACAGTTAATTTCAGAAAATCGTGCAATTAAATATTTTTCTTTTTTAATCAATAGACAGCCCTAACAGTTGTTTTAGTTAACAGATGTCTTTGTGCTTGTGACCTGGCATGTGTGTTACCTTGATGTTAACATTTTTGATTGGATCAAGGAGACCTTTGAGTCATTAACCTGAGTCTCTGATATCACCTTTTACAATAACTTAACAAGTACAATTAATGAATTGGGAGGCAAAGAAACTGTTACCAGAATTCCATTCACGGTTCAGAGAAATATACTGATAGTCCCCCTACATCTAGAAAGCCATACAAGCGATAAAGACTAAATACTCAGAAAGTCTGATCTATGTCCTTTATTGCCACATTGTACATATTCAGCGGCCCACACTGCACCTGACTTACCATAGAGCTGAAGCTGGAAGTGGATCACTTTGGGAGCTACAAGCAAACAAGCCTTGGAATTTATGCACCAACAATTTATGTGCCCACCTCCTTCACACAAATCATTTGCCTTTTGACCCGATGAGCTGAGGAGTTACAAAATGAGACAACTGCCTCTTTTTTCAGAAGAGAGCTTTTTGTCACGCCTGTGTGGGAAGTGTCAGATTGGGTCTCTGTCTATCGTCTTGTTGAACAGTCAAGCAAGAGTAATTTTTTTAAACGAGAGAATCAGATGGTTAATAATCCATCCATGCGCAAAGTAGTTCTCATCATCCTTCCCATGGTTCCCTTCAACAGATCTCTGGAAATAAGGCTTGTAGGCATGCATTTCAGGAGGGATTTTTTTTTTTGTTTTGGATTTATTTCACATGATGAACATTTATGCCTGGCGAAACTAACACACAGTGATCCACGCGTGTCCAGTGTAAAGCAGGGAACATTGGGCACACTACAGAGCAGAGCAAAACACAGCCTTTCAGAGCTTGTGAAGCCAGATGTTCTGCAGACCATGTAAAAAGACATATTTGTTGTAAAAGGAGGTTGGCAAACTCCAGTCCTGGAGGGCTGCAGTGTCTGCAGGTTTAACTCCAGTCCTAGGAAGGCTGCAGTGTCTGCAGGTTTAACTCCAGTCCAGGAGAGCCACAATGACTGCAGGGCTGCAGTGTCTGCTGGTTTTTGGTGTATTTTAGCATTTAAGTGCTTATTTGGCTGAAATCCACTCCCCTTGTAAGTTTGTTCAGAGGAAGTTATGTCTACAGTCCTAAAAGAGGTGGGTTCCATTTCTCTCCAACAGAAAGATTTTACCTTTTAAAAGTTAGATTTGCTGTATGAAGCTGTTTGCAGCCTACTTCTCTGGCCACGGTGGAGAGCCCTGACTTTGACCCGAATCAAGTTCAACCTGCCCACAGCGGCCCAAGCCCTGCTGAAGAGGTTGAGTGGGGGACGGGGGGGGGACAGGGAGGGGGGATAGGACCTGAGAACAGCTTGCGGCCGTACTCTGCCCCCATCACATGTGATCTAATCAGGTCACACAAAGACACTGCCCAGACATGGCAGAGGTCAAAGGTCACAGGAGAGACAGAGGAAGTGACAGAGGCTGTAGTCCCTTGATAAAAGACCTAGATCAACTCAAAGAGGTGTGGGTGGGGGACATGAGTGTGTGTGTGTTTGTGTGTGTGTGTTGGGTGGGGGGGGCAGATATTCGAGATGGGGGTAAACATCAACCCCTCCAGCTGGTCAGTTGGGCCTCAGCTGCATTTAAATTCTCTTCTCTTGCTCTCTCTTTCAGTTCATGTATCTCTCTCTAGATAAAGCAAGGACAGAGACAGCCCAGGTTTTATATTCACTGCTACAAACACAGTAGAACTGTTCAGACTATATCAGTGTCACCCTTTTATGCATTTTAATTAATGATAGCCTAACATTTATATATTTAAACTGGAGTTAGGATGAGCTCTTATTTCAAGAGATTAAAAACCACTGTTATGACCATGGGGAGGTAAACCAGTGTTGACAAAAAGCTAGCCTAAGATCTAAGCAAACTTTGTGGCAGTAAGCCAAAATCCTGGTAGAGTCTGTCAACTGGACATACAAAGTGTATTTCTTTCTTTCTTTATTTGTTCATTTGCTACCTCAAGGCAGAAAATGAGGAAGGGTGCCCACCAACAAATTTTTATTATTTTTTTCTTTTTTCCTTTGAGGGTGCCCAGCGCCCACCAGATGGTGATGCTCTAGGTGACCGCCTATATGGATCATGCCTTTAGCCGGCCCTGGTTTTGTATTTGTGGTGCATCTGTTTGAAAATAAACTACAATGGTGTGGTGTTAAGAGGTACCCTGAAGAGGTTTATTTTCATAGTTCCTGGTGAATCAACAAGTTCCCAGTTAAATCCAGTGTCTTTATATTTCTAATCTCCTTATGAATACACACTCTTCCTCTTGGGGATTTTTTCACTGCAGTCTTGAAGTATGCATTTATTAATGTACAGTAAGTGTCTCCGGATAAGATCGGCCCTGCGCTGTAATGGAATGTAAATATAGGGTTCTTTGAGGATGTTTCCACACTTTAACCCCATACCTGCCTGTTCAACCTTTCCAAACAATAATTGTAATATCAGGTAGATCAGATATCAGCCAAGGTTGGGATGTTGCAATGAAAGACATGTCCAAACTCTTCAAATGACTTTGAATTACCTTTGTGACTTTGGTAATTAATTTGCTATTCCTAACCTGCTAATATGTAGATATTTATGAGGGGTAGGTGGTAGTGATGAGGTGTTGGGAGATCTGAAACTGCTCTGTTAAAATGTTCAAGACCACAGAGCCGCAATAGGCCTGGATCAGCTGCTTCCTATCTCACAGCGAAGGAGTAGCTGGTCCAGTTGTAATGCAGCTCTGTTGTGGTTTAAACCTGAGGTATAAATGCAGGTTAGGTCCATTGTAACTGATCCACTCTTGTTACAAGTAACAAAACACAGTGACCTTTTACTGTTTACAGTTAGAAGAGAAAAAGTTTTTGGATAGACTCTGAGCTTGGATCAAGACTATTTACCATCACCTTTATACTTTAAGTGACACTTATAATAATCAGTATTAATTACTGTTTAATTATATTTGTCCTCTGTTTTTCAGTGTTCAGTGGCATCCCTTGTTGAATCATTGCTGTGACATACAGGTAAATAAACACATTTCTGGCAGATCAAAATTATGAATAACTTACCATACACACAACCATGATATAAAAAGGGCCTTTTCCAATTAAATTCAGGAATGATTAAGGCTTAGAGTGTGTTCTCTTCAAACAGTTACTGTTGT
This sequence comes from Albula glossodonta, assembly GCA_019788955.1. NCBI lineage: Eukaryota > Metazoa > Chordata > Actinopteri > Albuliformes > Albulidae > Albula > Albula glossodonta. The sequence continues at coordinate 4,251 of JAFBMS010001149.1, read as the reverse complement.
ATGGTTTCAAACTGAACATTCTATTGCAGTACAAAAGGACATGGTTTTCATCAAAGTTCTTTATTTGGTACATGTATAGTTATACTCAGAACAATGTCAGTGCAATGCCTTAAAAGACCCCGGGCCGCGGCGGTGAGAGCGCCGAATCCTAACCAATAGACCACCAGAGATGATGCCGATAGGTTATAGCAAACAAAATAGCAGCAGCGATTTCATAAGTACAGTCTTTGCCCTCATCATCACTCCTTTGTATTTGCTGGTTTTTATTCCAACCACGATTGCAACCCCTCAATTACAACAAGATAATACTTGCTCTTAATTAGGTATTTTTCATGTGGTGAGGCATTCCCTGTTATGCCACAATCTATCTGATCCAAATTATACCCTGACAAGTGGCTTAATTGAGTCCTTATTAGCTTAACAATCTTCCATAAGTGTGTGACAGCAACAAATACCTTCATATACAGGGTTGCCTCAAGACCAAATTTGTGAAAGACTGTTTAAACACGCTTGCCAACAATAGTAAAGTTTGGCTTGTTTTTATCTTATTTAATGCATGTCAGGACTTCAGCCAGTAACAACTGCAGACAGGACCATCCTAAATTTGCAAATGACAGGGGATTAGCTTGAAGGCCAAGGAACCAACACAGAAGGGACTTCTCCACATCCTCTGTCCTACATTTTCAAAATGTATTTTGTTTCCCTCAATTTTACTCAGAGTGTGTATGTTGTAAGAGAGCCCCAGCTCTGACTTAAAGCCAGTCATGCTCTCACTGATCCTTACATGAACCCATCCCTTCTCTCTGTCTTTTTTGTTTCTCTTGAACTCTTTTCCTCCCCCCCCCCCAAACTTTCACCCTTATCCAAATCCCTGGCCAAGCTAGCCAACTCACCACAGCAACCATCCTGCTGGCTCCAGGGGGAGAGTGATGGGCATGTGACTCCCCCCCCCGTTCACATGGCTACGATCTCCCTTCTTTCCACACAGCCGCCAAGCCGCTAATCACGCGCCATCTATGTTGCTGGTGGAATAGAAGGTCAGCGTGCACTCAGCTCATGATGCTAAAGGCACCAGATCTGATCAGCCCAAAAGGGGGAAGATAGGGCCTGAGAAGCTTGGCCAACTATGCCCGCTGGACTCCCAGCATCTCTTGCTGCTGCAGGTCTCTGGTCATGGCTGGTGATGGTGAAGGCTGGGATTGTCATCTCTTACAGTTTAAAAACCTTTAAACTAAACTGAAAAAGTTATGGTACTGAGGTGGGCCCATGGCTATTCATTATAACTGTTTACTGTTTTAATATCTCATATACATGATATGATTTTAGTCTGTTTCCCTAAACTGATAAATTAATGAGTACATATCTTGTTTTTGCAAATGGGGAAAAACCCCATCAAGGTTACCCCCAAGCACTCATACATGCACACACATACACACACACACAAACACACACACTCACACATGCACTCACAAACACCCACCCTATATACCCTCCATATTTACTCCTGTACAGACACCTAAGTCTCACTTTTTTAGCTTTTTAGGGAGGCTTTTTCGGAGGTCCTTAAGTCAGAAAACCTACATAGATGTGCTTAGTCAATCAGCAGTATCCATCTTCAGATACTGACAGCTTTATGACCTTAAATGTTACAGACTGGAGGTTTCAGCTCTCGGTGATCAATCTTACATCAAAAGCTCATGATTTTCAATAGACTCTGAGCACATCAGCTGTGGGCAGACAATGACTTGAGATGAGTCTTTAGCCCGACAGTAATAAACAGGCTTGTGTATATAGCACCCTTATTTCATCATCCTCCTTTTTTAATGCGGCATCAAAGTATGTCAGCCATTCGCTGAAAAACCGAACTAAACAGGCACTAGTTGTCAGTCAAGTCAGCTAAACACCCCGCTGTAAACAACTTTAATTGGAAGAATTAAATAGTCAATAAACATTAAAAAATATCCTCCACATCCATTATAGCACTCACCGTTTCCCCCAACAGTGCAACGGTTCTCATCAGAAGGAAGGATAGCTCTGTAATGCATTTTGATGTTATGATACTCTACTTTATGGAGGTTGTTTATTCATGTTTTGCTTATGTACTCTTAGAATTGATAACTTGTGGGGAAATGAAGGCAAACTGCAGCTGGAATTTGGTACCTGAAAGTAGCAGTTATACGGTAGGGGCACATGCTTATGTATGAGGTATTAACTGGTGTAACAAAGGTGAAAGACAGGAGAGACATGGAACAGCATTTAGTTTTTGTTCATGTTGTGTTTTTCGGTAAAAGCCACACCTAATGACATTCACAGACCACAACTTTCTTAATTGTCCATTTTTTTTTTTTTTTTTTTTTTTACAAAACATGTCATGCTCTGTTATTCTCTGTGCCAGACTGAACCCAATTAACATCACATAAACCTGCCAAAGTTTTGGGGACATCTATTAAAGCCATATATTTGAGGCGTACCATTTTGCATACACAGTTTTACAAATAATGCCATTCTTCATTACACAACATGGTAAATGTCACCAGTGCCTGTTTTGGATTTTAGTTGAATGGAAATGTCTACAAATTGAGAAAAGGAAGACCTCGCTCAGGCAGCTGCAGATCACCTTTGACTTTTTAAAACAGAGAATTAATTCATTATCTGAGGAAAAACATATAATTACCATTTTCATTCTAAATTAATTGCGGTTTCTGCAGTTTCAGAAATCGAGTAACAAGTAAAACTGTTCAGATAATGCAGATTATTTTGCTGAAGCTCCGGGATTGTTTTTTTTTGTCAAAGTAAACTCTGCACTAACAAGTCCTATGAAACTGCATGTTTATGTTTCTCACAAAAATGGCCAACAGAGCCAAGACATTCATGAGAAACTGAATGTTCATTGTCTGTACATACAGCTCTTCCAGCGATCCCCTGCTCTTAGTCATTGGGGGACTGAAGTTTTATTGAATCGAAATGGGAGGAGCTATCATATACTGTAGTACCAATGACTCAAGGATGTGAACCAATGACCACACTATGTTGAGATAAACATTTTTGATTGATTAAAACAAGTGATTGATTGACAGCTGAGTTTAGCTCCACCCTAACAGGGTTCATGAAAATGATTTTCAACCATCATTACCTGGCCCCCATTTTTAGCCCACCTGCCTGTAAGTTTTACTAACCATCCACTCAGCTGCTCCACTAGGGGGGGCAGCAAGAGCATACCACTATGCCTTACTGACATGACATCACCATAATCTATGTACTATCAGCCTGTCAAGTGAGCGACGACTGTTATTCCACTCAATGCCACAGAGAGTTCATTAGAGCTGAATTAATCCAGCCTCCTGACGTGATATTTAAAAAAAACAAACACTCTCGAAAATGTAAGTTAATACACATTAACGGTTTTGCAACCCCACAGGCGTCGAGTCACAACACCCTGGCAGGGGAAAATGAGAACATAAACAAACGCTGTGTGACACAAAGTTATGATAGATCATTTATTTAAGGATCATTTTTATGTCAGGGAGCTGTGTAGTTTGGTAATATGTGTTTAAGGGAGAGGGGCGGATCCATGAAGCATTTCCACTTAAGTAGGAGAGCCATGAGTGAGCTTAGTCTGTGTATTATTTTCACAGCAGGCTATTTGGTGGGGGGGGGGGGTGTCATCCTGCCAAAACCCAAGGACCATGCTAAGAAGCATCTTCAACTACGACTGCTGATCCACAATCATTGTTGGCTATTAGCTCGTAATGTATACGGATAGGCCATGGACAGAGCAGACCTGATCCTGGATTGGCAATTAGCACTTGGCCACTTGGAGAAATTTTTCATTGTGTGTGTGCTGGACAAACAATAGAGACGTTAGATGTCCCTACTGAGAGTCTGTATGGCTTATATTGAGGGGAGAGGGTGTGCCTATGTGACTACAGTCCCAGCCACACCATTACAAGCTGGCAAGGCAACAGTGATTTAGCCATGGAATGATAGGGGGTAGGCCAGCTTAGCTCAGTGGTCTCATCACTCTCTATTGAACCGCTCTTGGTTGGCCAGCACAGGAGTTATAACCATGGGGGTCGGGGGGCCGCACTTTTCTGGATCATCATCTAACCAACCTACGTAGGTACAGCTGTCTCCCTAATGCTTTGCTTGCATCAGGATTCCAGCCTGCAGTGCTGGGTCGCGGAGGTTAGACGGATGCGCTACCACTGAGCTCGAAGTGTCGCGTTTGATTGGTTGTCACATGAATGGGAG